>VUQG01038757.1:0-15231 GCA_015106755.1 Etia nguti
ACAACAGATGTGATTATTCGCTGCCAGTAAAAAACTTGAAGTAGTTTAAAAACAGCTTTCTAAATTAACTTTGACATATACCCGTCTGTGATAATCTGTTAAAGCAACCGACTCTGGTTGTGAAACGATAATCACAATAACTGATCATTTAATTTATTTTTTACCCAAAAACAAAGAAAAAGTTCATTTAAATGAGGTTTTATCAGACATAAATTTGAAATGGAATAAAGAAATAGTGCCAAAATGTTTGAATTAAGTTTTAATTAAAAGTGGGTGAAAAATCCACTTCATATTAATTAAGTATCAATCAAACCAGATGGGGTCATTTTTGACCCCTGAGGACAAAAGGTGTGATTATGTGCTGCCATTTAAAAATGTTAAATGATTCAAAAAAAACAATTCTCACTTAAGTTCAACATACAGCACTCTGTGGTTATTCAGATAGTCAAAATAATCTAAACATTTAAATATTTTATTGTCTCGTTTTATTTTCGCTCAAAAACAGACTATACTTTATGTAAACAAGGTCTGGTGGCCCTAAATTGCAAAATGAAAGGTAAATCTTGTGTTAATGTGTTACTCTAGAGTAAAACTAAGGTGTAACACTGAATTGATTGACAATTTGTACTTTGTACTTGAAAAAACACTCAAATGACATCGGGTCATTTTTGACCCATGAGGACCACAGGTGTATGGAAATCGGGAGGACAACACAAGGGTTAACTTTGTAATATAAATTGATGAGACTTCTTAGCCTTAATTTCGGTCCAAACAGCAAGATTTATTTATATAAAATCTTTTATAGAGTTGGGTTGCTGCCACATTGCAGATGGTGTTGAAGCAAAATAGTGCAGTGATCCAGTGGAAAATTAAAGACTTCATGTTGCACATTACCTCATAGCAAGTTCAGTATGGGTATTTTGTGTAATGGAACAACTCTGTCTTCTCAACTCACTCAGTCATCCCCCCACCTTCTCAACAATGTCTGAATGGTGCGTCCCTTGGCAGTGTCAGGCACTTAAGCTGCTGACTAGCCTGATTTACAGGGATAAAAAAGAGGAGTTAAGATGTTAGTCGATGAACTACAGCTATGCTGTGCTTTCAGTGCTGTCCTCACTCCACCGTAATAGTATTTTACAGCCGCCCAACAAATCCATTGCTGCATCTAGCTTTTGGGCTGACATGTACAGGAGCCAAAGCCAGAAAAGGAGCAAAGCCAACAAAGTCCTGCTGTCCCGGACAAATACTGCAGACATAAAACTGCACAGAGAAAGCAAATAATTATCACATGACATTCCTGATGTTGATGATTTTATCTGTTATTTGCATTGTAGCCATTCAAGATATGCAAACAACAGAAATAATTTCATAATATGGATTCTTCAGCACTGCTTTAGCCTTTCAGGTTTTAGAGTCATTATTAAATTTAGTGTTCTTCTTTTTTTTTTTTTTACATTTTTCTTGCCGCGGTGTGATTGCACCCGAACATAACAATTTGATCAGACATGAAGAAATGAAAGTTGAGTGAACTTCACTGGTTTTAAAAAGACACACAATCCAGTAGATAATGATGTTATTCCAAGACTTGGCAAGTGGATAACAGGACTTGTTTCATGCAAAATGGATTGAAAGTCAGTACAGAGCACAAATGTGCTTACAGTCTGTAAGATATATAGTAGCAGCTCTGGTGTCTCCCTCTTGAATCATTCCACCATCACCCTCTTGTCTGTTCCTCCCTCTCACTACAGATTTATCCCATACTTCCACAACAATATCATGCTGCGATGAATGTGTGGGACATTGAAAGGCCCCACTATGCACTCATACTCACACTCACTACATAATATCTGAAGTTAAGAACACAGTAACCCAATATCTAGAGTTTCCCCTTGGTTTGCTGGTGTTCCCACCTAACCCTCAGGTCCACCCTTGCCTTCAGCCCCATGATTCACTGAGGACAGGAAAAGCTGAGTGGAGACATGTAATCCATTACTGAAGGAGACTGCGGAGGGTGTAGGGAAGGAAAAGGAGGGAAAATAAGGTGTGGGGGTGGAAGAGGAACAGACAGGAGGAATAGAGATGGTGAAGATATATGTGAAATGGAGGACTGGAGAAAGGGGATTTTGATACTCTCCAGCAGTTCATAACAGGACTCCCAATGGCAAAGTGGGATGTCTTCATTTTTTTTCAAAGGTTTAATTTCTTAATACACAAAAAGTACATTACTTTCATCAACTAAATAAAGTCAGTAATGTTTAATAATAAATAATTCCCCCTTCTTACTTTAAAAAGTAAACCTTTAAAGCACAAACATGTTATTTTGGCAACCTCATGAAAAGAGAAAGAAAAAAATGTTGTTATCGATGTTTCATGTGATGTGATGTGTACTTGACACTGACAATTTCCCATCTGATGAGTTTAGGCAGTGAAGTTGTCCCGACTGCTTTAATAGTTTTCTGTCATTGTGTGCTGGTTCTCCTCAAGGGGCACCTCTGGAACTGAAAAATATAACCAGTGCAGAAGTTGCAAACATTGTAGTCAATCTCCATAAGCTCCCATCTTAAAACTTGTTTCATATTTACAGACAGTTGTACAAAATACAGCTTTGGCCTCTATACACTGTTTCCCCACTTCTAACTGCTCTGAATATTGTGATTTTTTAAATAATTAAACTACCTGAATAAATGAGTTAGCGGTGTGGCTATATTGATCAACAGGTGCCAGATTAGCCGACTGGCACCCACTAGGCCTCATCTACTACTTCAAGTTATTAAACTGGACCTCTGTGTGTGTTGTTGTTGGTTCTTTTAGGGGGATTTTAATGGATTATCTAACTAATATTATACCTTGTGGTACAAACCATCTCAGAAATTTGTGGTTCAATTTCAGTGAGTGAAATTCTAAAGTGTTATTAATTCCTTACTGATATGTGTCTGTTGTTGTCAAGCTAGTTAGCATAAGCTGATAATTTAGCAATCCATTCACCCTTCTAATTCGAAGACTCAACACAGCGGCAACCAAAACACAAAAGTTGGGACTTCATAATGCAGAGTTCAGGGTGCAGTGTGCGTCCTTGTGGTAGCTACATCTGTCTTTTATACAGTCTATGGTTCCTTACTTGGAAACATATGAACACTACAGCCATATACCAGATTGGTTCCTATAGTTTAGCACTTGGGCCAAAACTCACAGTGAGCAAGCAAAGCAGGTGAAGGAAAGGTGAGCTTCACGCAGAAACAAAAGGGATTTTGTCTTAGACTGTTTATGGACTCTTGTGGTTTAGTTCATTGCTGCAAAAAACACAAGAAGGTCCGTAGGAGTCCGGCTTTGTCAATGAACAAGACTCCCTGCTGTCCTTATGACACTTAATAATAAAAGCAAATTTATTGAATTTGTAATGTTTCATGCATGCTATTATTTGCGTACACAAAGACACCTAAAGACCTAACTTCTGATGTTCTCTAATAAAGTCTTTTTATGTATCATCTAGTAATTATTAGATGACACATACATGGCACCATACAGTGAGGAAAATGTCTATTTATATGATTTCCCATTAATATTAATGCTAGGTTTATACAACAACCCTTACTAATCAACATTAATCATCCTATCCAATGATAATATAAGGAAATTTGAATAAAATCTGCTAACCCTAGTAAAGTAATTTCTATGTTACACAAGAACCTCTAGTAATCCTTAACCTGTACCAAAAGGCTCTTGGTTTTCTGAATGATTTTAAAAACTCAGTCACTAATAAGCCACCACAACCTCCTGCCCTGACTATACCATTTCACTTTAATGACACATATATGTTTATCAAAAAACTGCTTGATGTGGCAGAAACTGTGCTATTTTGTACAGACAGGTAAATTACCAGCAGTCCGCAAACCCTGGAACAGAAAACAAGTATTCGCAGGGTTTGATGAACAATGAAGGGCAAATAGAAAATCTGATTAAGCCAAAGACGGGACTCTATATAGACACAGAGGAGTAATGAGACCTACATGGAAATGAGACAAAGGTGGAAACGATAAATCTAAAATCACTAAAAAGGTAAAGAAACAAAAACAGGAAGTAAAAGCACAACAAGAAACTAAAAAAAAAAACCTATCCTTTGACGTAAAATAGGAAATAACCCAAAGAGAAAAAACAGCAACACTGAAACATGAAGATACTGAAAAATGAAGGCTAACAGTAACAATGATGACAGTGAAACTGAAACACAGAAATCAGCTAAAGAAAATTAGAAATGACTAAAAACTAATGGATACCATAAGAACCACCACAGGATTGACTACAAAATGTACTGCCAACCATGAACATTCCCAAATGAGTTCTAATTATTTAAGCTAGGAAACAAATATGAAAGCATTTGCAATCAAAGTAATATAAAACATATAAACTCTAATAATGCCTAATCAAAATGATTGCCTTTTGCACTGCACAAGCGCCCTTGGACAACCACAGAGAAAGTCAAACTGCTTCCTCATAATCCACTCATGCCCCTCACCGGATAACTTGCCTCTTTTTCTACCGAGGACCCCTGCTGCTTTGTGGCGAGTTGTCTGTTTTTATTTATATCAACAGGGAGGAGAGGTGGAGAAAGATGAGATGATGTGGGGGAAAAGATACCTCCCACCACCCACCCACCCAGGACATACTAGGACACAGCACTCCAGAGATGTGCTGCACCTGCTGTGGCTCCTGGCACGCAAGGCTCATCTCTACAAACACCTCATATATTATAGCCACACATGCACAGCCACACACAGCAACATTACTTTATCTCTAGCAAAGTTATTTTGCTAACTCTTAATGAGTTTGCATTTTGTGTCTCTTGCCTGCACTGTCTATGCGGTCAGTTTTTTTCTAGTTATTGAAGAAACCATGGCAGCAGTGAGCATCTTTGATTATAATCCATTCAGGAGTCAGATATCCTACAACGAGACTAAAAGTAATACGGGATAAGTGATGCTGTCAAGTGAATATCCTCTTCCGAGGCATCGATGTTGATAATAATATATTTTGACATGGAGTATGATCAGGTATCACTTCCTTGTCTTTCGACTGCCAATGCACCTCGAGCCGCCCCGCGCATCAGGTTACGTTTTACAAAGTGACAAGACCAGATCATGAAAGTACAGCAAAGACTCTGATCACTATCACTGGTGTAATGCTGACAGCTTAATCTTGAATCTCTAAATCAAATGATGCCACATCCTATTTTTGATCCGCGTCTGTCGTTAAACCAGAATCCGCTGCCCGCATTACAAATAAAAACCAAATGGGGCCTGATAAAAATCTACAACGGTATTCTGGGTTTGGTTACATGGGTGAGACAGAGATTTGCTAGTTCATGTATTTTCTTTTCTTAGTATTTTGTCATTTATACACTTGTGGTATGTTCAAAAATTGGCTGCTAGGGCAAAAGGTAATTACCTGTCTCAAAAGCACCACCACTGACCAGTTCGGTGTGATGGAGAATAGAGATTGTTTATTTTTAAAATGGTTATTACATCTGTCAGACCGCCTTTTGAAATCCCTGGCTTTTGAATCACTGACGGCGAGTAAAAGCCAAAGTGTTTTCTTACTATTTAAGCCTCAGAAAGCTTAAACAATAAACAGGCCTCTCAAAAAGCTAATATTTTCTGAATCAGATATTTATTTGAAAAGGCAACGCTGGACGAGCTACAGATTACTTGTGTGATCAAAAAGAGCGTTTCTCTGTTCAGTGCACGAACCTTTCAAGTTTGGCCATGTTCAAATAAATAGAGAAAACAGCCTGAAGTTTAAAATCACACACAGATGATGAGGGCTGATGTGTGTAGTCACCCGCTGTGGGAGCTCATGTGCTCACTGCAGGAATATAAATGGAGTTTTTAATTGTTTCTGACTCAAGTCTGTGGGCTGGGTCTGGGTAAAGCCAATTAGAAGACTGGAGGAAACAGTGAAGGATTGTCTCCGGAAAAAGGCTATGACTTTCTGGTAGACAGGCAGACAGTGAAAGCAGTTGTGTGTTATTGTGCACATGTCTACATATGCTTTGTGTGAGACTGCTGAGCATACTGTGTCTGCATCCAAACGTACGCACGTGAGCACATTTCTGTCTTTGCGTCTGTGTGTCAGAGAGCTAGTGCTTTGAGTTTGGAGGAAGAAAATGTCATATGGCATATCTGATTACGTCTCGCAGTGTTTTTTTTCTACAGTATTTAGCTTTTTTCCCCTGACACTGAAAGCCCCGGCCACTGCAAAAGTATCTGGAGATTGAAATCAGACCCAGAACTCTGGCCACACTTGGAACCAAAACAGAGAGAAGAGCATTGCAGAGAAACCAGCTCTTTGGTTTTATATGACTTATGTGGTGCTTGAATTTCACTCATTGTTTTGCATAGTCAAAACAGTGTTTCAGGATGAAGAGAAAAGCGGTCAGTAAAATTTATGGTGCAGTTCACCAAAGTGAAACTTCATACCGTATGTGAGGTCGATTTTACTTGTACCATGTGTGTCACTGTGGAACTGACACAGGTTCCCGTATTTATATTGTATTTGGCATTTTAACTAATTCTAAATCTGAAGCTAACATTCAAGAGGCAGACAGAAACAAGCAAAGAAAAGAGCTCAGAGAACAGATCTGCTGACCAAAAGTGGCTTTGTGGTCAGCAACAAAAACACAATGCTGTCACACTCGAGTTACGAACTGTGAGTTTCAACTGTCTCCCTATTCTCTCTGTAGAATATTGTCAGTATATGTTTGTAGTATTTGAATTAATTTTCATGCATACATTTCAACCTTGAATGTGTGAGAATTTATATGTTTGGCACAGTCCGATTTGATATTATATGTGCGTAACGTCTTCCTTCTGCCAGCGCAAGGAATATTATGGCGAATTCGCAGCTAGTGAGGGAATGTCCTGTCTCCTTTCTTGCTTGAGTTAGGCATCTCTCTCCCTTAAAAATCACACAATCTATCACCTGTTGTGTGAGAAAGGACAACTCTGGAAAATGTCCCAAACTTCTTTTCTGGGAACTGAGTTCTTGTGTGAAAACAGGTCCAAACAGGTCTTTGCTTTTCAGTTTACTGTGGCCCAAACTGACTTTCACCAGTCATGTTTTGTTAGTGTAAATATTTCAGAACTTGTTGATGTGAAATATGTTTTCGTATCCACAGCAAATATATTTTAAAAACCCTTTTGATGAAAAAAATAATTGTAATAGCTCCTTTTGCCAGATCGTTCTCTTTCTATTTCCAGTTTTACATGATTTAACGTTATTGCTGTAAATCATGTCAACAATGAAAAAATAATAATTAAAGGCTAAATAAATAATGCTGCTCTATTGAACGCTGTATCGCTGCTGGTTTTATTCAACTGAATTTTAAAAAAAACACAGTGTGGAGAAACTAAACAAGAGCTAAGTCCCCATTTAGACCCAATATATTTACAATGCTGTATTATTACAAATAATGAAGTCCCAAAGGTTTGAATGCTGACAGTGTGGTGGTTGTTACCAGCAGCCATTTGGCCATTCATAATTCCCTAGCGGCCTTTAGTCTCCCAGAAGGAGAGCAGCAAAGCACCACACTCATTTCACCACTGCTACTCAAAAAGTGCATTATTCTGATGTTAATATACAGAGTCTGGATAATGTAGGAAAGTATGTGAGTAAAGGTATGGGTGTATATTCACTGCATTTCCATATGTCATAGTATTGGTCAGACACACTGTATATATGTGTTCGCCTGCTTGCTGCATGCCTGAGGCTGTGAGCCAGTGCGCGTGTGAATAGGCAGATGACCTGAGTGGTGTCGGGGTGGGCCAGCTGGTGAGGGTTAGTGTTCCCTCTGGCATGAAAACTCTTTGCTTGAATCATCACCATAACCAAGCAGGGGGACGTGCATATGTGTGCAAAATGGCAGCAAGAGTACAGACTCTTTGGCGTTAACATTATATGTACTTTGGACGAATATCAGCTGGGTAGGTCTACTGTCTGCGTGACCATTGCATGTTTGTCATTACTAAACTATTTTAACTGTTTAAAAATGTAACACGTTTTAAAATAATGTGGTTAATGTAGGTATGTCGTTGCACTGCCTTTTATCTCTCAGATTAGCTTGCTCTGTCTCACCTCACATTCTCAAGGCAAAGATCATCCATCCCCTTACTTCCATTCTGCATGTATCTGGCTGTGGGCTCAGCCTGGTCTGACTCTGGGTGAGGCAGGTATGCCTGAGGCTCTTTGGAGAGGAAGCTACCACTCATTCTGCTGGTAGGAAGAGACAGAAAACAGAGTGTGATGATCTGATCTGGTGATATCTTCTCGACACTTTATGTTTGAAGTGTTCAGTGTTTCATTGCTAAACTAATTTTCATGGAAATTAATGGAAATGAAGGTATTAAATCTGTGGCAGTGGCTTTAGAATGTCGTGCAACACATACGCACAAGAAATGCAGCACAATGATTTCGTCTCTTCCTACTTCTGAGAGAAATATCTGGATTTCTGGTTGCAACTGCATTCACTAGCCACAATAACCCTATTCTTCTGCCCTGTGCAAGAAGTAGCTGTCTGCAGGGGGTTAATGTCATACAATAAATATGTGGTAAAAGGAAGACACTGACGATGTAAAGAGAAACCACTTTATATTGTGCCAAATTATTTAATTCCCTTTCACATTAAAGTTAAAAATGCAAACATGCCGTGACATACCACGGGATATTTAAAAAAATTTATGACTCCCCCCAAAAAATAAATTATTGTACTTTATTCTGGGAACTATTGTTTGAGAATAGATGAAAGTCAGAAGGATAGGACTAGAATAACAAGGGAGTCAGGGTAGCAAATGAAATATTGTCGAGAACATAAAGTGTGGGGTGTGAGAGACAAATAAAGAATATGGCAACATAATAAAAATGGATGAACTACATGCATTCACCCCAAGACCGCATTGCTGTCGAAGTTTACGACAAAATGAAAGCTCTAGTTTTGCCCTGATTTATTGTCTGAAGTGCAGCAATTCGACCCCTCCTTTGTCTTTTGCTCACTTTCCCAGTTTTAATCTAATTTGTAGTGGTCAAGTTGCCGCCTATAAACAAAGCACGCACGGAAGATTGATGATGCAAAGACACACAGTCCCTGCCTATTGTGTACACATTTTCGCAAACTTGCTGTTATAAGCACAATGCGACAGTGGAGGGATTTTCCCAAGAAGAAAAAGGTACACTTGTGTTTCACCATTTCATGCAGGGCAGTGTGAAACTCATTAAAAGGCCTGGGGAAGTGTTTGTGGATGTGATGGCAAGGGTAAATGTCAATGCATTCCTAGGCCACACACTCTTACATGCATACTGACACTTGTGCACAACTGCATTTCCAAATCCGCCAAAAACTGCATGAAGCAGTCCAGCAGATCTTTGAATGCAGTGTAAGACTGTAAGCCAAACAAAACCTAGAATGCAAAACCACAATACATAAGCAGGAAAAATAAATACTCTTAAAAATATGGAAAACATAAACTTCCACACATATGCACAATATAGGAATACGCAAAAAAGTTTGAAGGGCAGAAGTGGTTACAGATTAAATTTACAGGAAAGGAAGCATGGTGTTACTACTAAAACCCAGCATAGTAAAAAAGCAATCCAGGGAATGAATTTGCAAACTGGACTCTATCCCTGAGTCCATTCTCTTGTCTGGTATTTAACAAATGAGTTATACCCAAGGTTAACAAGCCAAAATAAGATCTAATCCTTCATCTACTGGAGACACAAACACATTAAAAGGAAATATAAGATGTGACGTGATCGTAAAGTTCTGCTATGCCGTCCGTAAAGATTAAAAAACATACTGATTTATTAGTGCCTGCTCTCCTCAAGATCATGGGACTGCTTTCATTGTGACTCATCGTCCAATGTGTCAAAACAGCAGCCCTTCAACTTGGTTTCATTTTGGGGACAAAGTCACATGTATGCATAACTGACGAGCAGGGCATGATTATGTTTCACTGTGCTGTGTACCTCGCAATTTAGGATTTCTCCAAAAGATCTCAAAGAAATACTGCAAGACATTACAGTGAAACTGCCTCCATGGTGAAATCAGAAAGGAATACATTAAAGTGGTTGGGAATCATTTTGGATGATACTGCAGTTCATGTCAGGGTTCGCTGCGTGGCAGGCAAAGTAGGACCCAAGTGCAGGACTCAAATATCACAAAGGTAAAACTGAAAAGCAGCTTTATTGCTGAATTAAAGAAAAGTACAAAGTACTTAAGCAGAAGTACAAATACTACTGTTAAAAACTACTCCAGTAAAAGCTGAAGTACTGATTCAACTTCTTTACTCAAGCATCAGTAAAAAAGGACAGGCTCTGAAATGTACTCAAAGTAAGAAATTAAAAAGTAGCTCTTTTTGTGTGAAGCTAACTGAACCTTGTGCTATTTTAACATAATGATAAAATAATATCAGTAGATTAGAATATAAACTTCAGCCTAACTTTTTTTTATTCTACTTATACTCAGCTTGAAGAAAAAGAAGAAAATTAAAAAATAGATATCTATTTTCTGTTGCCTGAGGGTGACTTTGCCTCTAAACGGGACAGTGTGTACAGTCAGGGGTTAAAGTGGACTCAGCAGGTGGGGGAACCCTAAAATTAGTTGTAATGGCTCAGCGTGGGGAAAAGAATCATAACCGACAATAATTTCCACTGTGAGCTGGAGTAGATTTTTTTAGTGGACAGGCTGTGATCTGCTGACCTGCTGCTCTTTGTGGATGTACACAACTTAATTCAACCAGATGTAAGCAGATGTTTCATGAGCTGTCCTGATTTCCATCCTCTACACTGACAGTACACTGTTTATGCTGTCTTTGTCTAGATGGTATAAAGGTGGAATTCAGTGAATGGATCTCAGCATCATCAGCTAAAAATCATATGAATCTCTGCTACACTTGATGTAACCTTATTCTGACCATGAAACCACAGCCGCTGTCCAGCAGTCACACACTGTTCTTTACTTTAAATCCATCACAGTACAGGAAACTAACCTGTTTATCCTGAACTAGCCTGCAGAGGATTTTCATGCAGCCTTTAAATAACACACCTCAGTTTGTTTTGCAGCATGTTTCACAATATGACAAAACATAATGTCACATGTACAGACCCAGTATCTGATTTAAAAACATGAGGACTTATATGTAAGCTTTACATATTCAGTTTATCAAACACCACTGAGCAGTCCTTACCTTTTAATCTAACCTCTCTTCTTCCTCTCCTCTCCCGTCTTTCTTATCTTCCTCCATCTTTGAGTGAAGTTAGCTTTTTCTTTTCTCTCCCTGTGAAATACAGCAACTGGACCTTTAGCTAGCAACATACTGTGAGACAAACAGTTTGTATGATTGCTAATGTTTGTTGAGCTGATAGAAACACTGCATTTGAAATTACCTGACACTCAAAAAAAGCGACTCCCTTTATTTTCGCTCCTCTTTTGTAGAGCTAGCTAGATGTTGAAGCACTGCAACCGCAAGTTAAGGACACCTGCAGCAGTTGTTCCAGTGTTGTGGCAAAAAACAAACAAACAAACAAACAAACAAAAAACCACCATCCCCACTTTTAACCCCTGACCTTGGCACACGTAGTCTCTTTTTATCTCTTGGTGATTAATGGTAACGGGATTACCATTCATGTGTTACTGTTTAGCGTTTACTGGCAGTGAGAAAATAATGTGTTAGAGCAAAAGTAATGAGCCTGTTCTGAAAATGTAAGGAGTAGAAGGCACAGATATTTGTTTAAAAATGTAGGAGTAAAAGTAACAAGTAGTCAGAAAAAAAAACTACTCAAGTAAAGTATAGATACCCAAAAATTGTTCTTAAGGACAGCAACGAAGTATTTGTACTTCCCACCTCTGAAAATAAGTAATACAAAACAATTTGATGAAGCACAAAGCAAGAACTCATGAATTAAGTTCAAACTACATTCAACCTGAAGAACATGGAACACACAGAGCACAGCAAGAGGGAGAACACAACAAAGGGGACGGGAAGACTGACATAATCCATGCACACAGAGGATAACGAGGGAACAGGCCACAGGTGGGAACACAGCTGTCACTAAGTAAGTAAGTGAAGTAACTAATGTTTATTTATTAAGCTCTTTTCACAGCCAAGCGGTCACAAAGAGCTGTACACAAAAGAGTAAAATAAACACGAACATTAAGTGTCAAAATAGTCGATGAAAAGATTCATTGAAACAGTCAAATAAACAGGTAGCTTTAAAATAAATAAAAAATACTTTAATAAAAATTTTCAAAATTCTTTTAAAAGGACCCACAGAATCAACTAAACAGTCTGTGGCACCACACAGACTGAAAGACCGCCCCACCCAGTTTTTAGCCATTTATTTGCAGGGAACAACTAACAAATTCTGAGTCTGTCAATAGAGACAGTGAGCAGCAGTGTATTTTGTAAGAAGCTCAATCTGGGGCCTGGCCATTTAGTGCTCTGTATGTTAAAACAAGAATTTTGAAATGAATCTTTAAAATCTGTTGGGAGCCAATGTAATGAATGTGAGCAATGTGAGCTCATTTGCTAGAATATGTTAATAGTCTGGCCGCAGCATTTTGTACAGCTTGGAGGCGTGAAAGCGATGATTTGTCCAAGCTGGTAAACAGGGCATTGCAATAATCTAGACGCGATGACACAAATGCATGTATAATTTTTTCCAGTTCAGCTGAGGAGACCATATGTGGCAATTTACAAATGTTCCTTAAAGGAAAGAAACAGGAACGAGACAAAGATTTTGATATGCGAGTCGAAGCCCAGAGAAGAATCAAATATTACACCAAGATTTTGAATGTTGGACTTAGCAGTTAGACAAAAAGAAGCAAGTACCTTACTGATTTTACAATGTAGTTAAGGAGGAGCTGTAATAATGGGCTCAGTCTTGTTGGTGTTTAAAACAAGATAATTGCTAGAGAGGCAATCAGTAACCTGAGTTAAGCAGTGGATGAGGGTGGACAGCCTATCTAGCTGATGAGGTTTAAAAGATATATACAGCTGAATGTCATTGGCATAGAAATGATAAGTAATGTCATTAAAAGGTTGAATAAAGCTAGCTAAAGGAAGCATGTAAAAACGAAAATAATATGGACCCGAAACTGAACCCTGTGGAACCCCACAGGTCAGGGAGGCAATGTTAGAGGTGAACTTGTTTGTTCCAAACAGAGAAGGTCCTGTCAGATAATAATAAGAAAACCAGTCTAATGTAGAGCCAGATACACCAGCCAAAACCAGACTAAAGAGACAGGGGAAGCAAAACTGAACACAGCGCACAAAGGACAAAATAAAAGAAGTAAGAACACAGAGGCATAGACTTAGAGATGAGCTTGACACAGAAAAAGAAGACAAAACACGGAACCATGAACCGGGAACATAGATAACTCATAGGCACTAGGAAGAACTAAACTCAAGACTATACAGTACAAAGCTTGAACTTGAATCATCTCTTACTGCAAAAGAAAGAATCAGGAGTCTGCAACCACATTTAAAATGCTGGATGAAAGACCCAGGATGGTGACAGCATGATGACGCTTGAATGCACCAATATAGCTCACTGGGTTAAGTAGGTGACCCATAAGCCAAAAGGATGCTGCAGAGACCTGATTTTGATTCTGACCTGGTCCATTTCCTACATGCTGTTCCTTCCGATTTTAAATATCTAAATCTTGAAAAAAGAATGGCATAATTAAGCATTTATATATTTATTTGTATTAATTGCTCAGAAAATTAGATCTTTGCAAGTGAAGCTACTGATTCATTCGTTCAAGGTTCAGTTCATTCTTGACCAGTGTTGGTCAAGTTACTTGAAAAGTAGTTACTTAGTTACTTAGTTACTTCAAATCAAATGGAAAGCCTCTTTTTAAAAATTATTTTATTAGTTTTAATCTTTTAACTTTATGCACATTGCATTAAGCAAAAACATGAAATTATATGCAAGAAGAAATTTGTTTAACAATTAAACCTATTTTCTGCATATTCCAGCATATTAAATAAAATAATGTTTACATTTACAACACAGCAAAAAATAAATAAAATCAAAGATTCAGTGGCACTAAGTCCTGTCGCTCTTAAATCTATTTTCACCTATTGAGCAGGAGTGGGGTGGGTGGAAGTTTGCCTGGTGCCGCAGCGGTCATGTCACCGGGAGGATCCGGGGGTTTCTCTGTGAATTTCACATTCCCGTGACGGCTTGCTTGGTGCTTGCTCGGATTTGAAGTTTAATCTTTTGCTGTAGAAAGAAGTTTTCTTCCCACGCAGAGTGTACAGCGGACGCTAATGTTTTGGTCACTTTTTACGGAATCAAACTTAAAGTAATGTGAGTACATCCACGCTTTAAACGCTGCATGGTCAACTCTCCCCCGCACTCCATATTATCCATTGTTGATCTGCACACGTCTGTTGCTGCCACAGACGTCGCACGCGCTTACATCATTGTTATGAGACACTCTCACAAACAAAATCAGGAGGGTTTAGTAACGCAGTAACGCAGCGTGCTTAAGGAAAAGTAACAGTAATCTAATTACTTTTTTTGCAATAGTAATCCCTTACATTACTTGTTACTTGAAAAAAGTAATCGGATTACTGCCCATCTCTGTTCTTGACCTCTGAAACAAATTAGTGCAAGGTCTACAAGACCCATTTAGTACCTCTTCTAGACTTGGGCATTCTTATAACACAGGTGATACACAATCCATTACTACAACCCACACGTTCATACTATCATACTCTACAAAGTATATATATATTTATATACAGGTAATACCTGCTTTGTCAGTGAGCAGGAATAGAATGGGTAAATCTGCAGAAATATCTTCGTTCCAAGCAGTCTATTTTTTTTTTACAATCACTCACCAGTATCCGCCACAGAAAGGATTCAGTGAGCAGTTTTGAACCATCCGACAGGATTAGCTTAAAACAGACCAGAGTACAGGTACTTTTCCACCCAAAGCATTCATTATACGGGAATTATACTAATTACTGCATTTCAGATTTAAATTATTGTTGTAAATGTTCAACATTCAGGACAAGGTATGATTTATTTATAAAACAAATAAAAAAAGAAAACAGGTGACAGTCTGATCAAAATAAACAAAATCATATTTGTTCTTAAGCTAAGAATCCAACTGGTGTTACACTAAAGCAATCATATCACCTGACCTTTCATATATCCTGCAGCTGCACACAC
>VUQG01038789.1:0-17462 GCA_015106755.1 Etia nguti
TGATGATCCACTAGGTAAAGTAAATCCGTTGGGTATCCCTGTTGGCCTTCAGACAACAATTCTGATTGCTAAAGTACCAAACGGGACAGGCAAAAAAAAAAAAAAAAAAAAAAAAAAAAAAAAAAAAAGAAAAAAAAAAGGAAAGGCCTAAAATGGGTGAAATCAGTTTCATCTGGCAACCATATTTATTGAACAAATCTCCTTCACTATTATCCAAAAATTAGATACACATTGAAACATTTCACCGTATACACTGGCAGAGATTAGGAGCTCTTTATGCTGAACAGCAGTCCAAAGATGTGCAATGATGCAAGAGCAAAATCCAGATGATCCAGAGCAAAATCTAGGAACTGCTTGTTGATCATGAATGACACACACACGAAAATGTTAACATAGGGATGGTTTGGGCATATTTTTCTTATTCAAAGCTTGAACTCATTTAAATACAATATCTCTAAAAATCTATGAGCCCACAGAGTCAAAATCTAATCCAGTGTCAATGGACCATCTCCAAAACGTATTACCTAAATACATCTTCAAATCAGTCTTCAGTGCTTTTATTTTCAGCTCAGGGAAGAGCAGCAATTTTGGAGATACTGACTTGGCTATCAGAAATTTTGCTTTAAATTGAAGATGCAGTGTCCTTTAAATTCAGACAGCCACGCTGCTTACACCTTACAGTATGAATCCTACTCTTTCTTCAACATCACGAGTACTAACAGAAGCACAACTGGGTTGTATGAGTTCCTACCTGAAGAAGTCTGACAGACGTGAGTTTAAAATAGATCTTATTCTTGTCCCTAATTATGAAGGCGCTGATGAACATATGCATGCCCATACATTCACACATTTTTCTGCTTGCCTAAAAAACAACTACATGTTCCCAAAAGGTTAGCATTCATCATTATAAAGGTGATCATAGCCGTGCAGTGTCAGTGATTGTGCAAACCTGACAGCTCCTTGACAGTTCGTCAGCTCTGCAACAACTGCATGCCATCAACATTTACTTTGATGAAAGCTGGCACCCTAAAGGCACTTTGCTGCCTGTCATTACATACGTGGCATAAAGTGTCACTCTATGGCTGATTGCACGCCACATCTCACTGCTTAGGCTGCCTATAGTACGGATGACAACACAATAGGCAGATGAAAATTAAATAATTCACATGAGAAAAGGATGGAATCATTGGTTTCAAATTTCTCTGCAGAAAATGAAAGCGAGGACAGAAGAGGAGAGGTGAGAATGTGTGTAACAGAGAGGCAAACAGAGTGGGAAACAGAAAAGGGGGAGAAATATTTATCAGTCTGACACTCATCAGAGGTATTCAAGTATATTACCATACCTTCTAGACATTCAAATTCTGCCACAAAACATTCCTGTCAGCTGTGACAATGGCACATTTGGTATGTTTTCATTTCAGCTTCACACAACTGTCGACTGTCAATAGAAAATATTCAGAACAACCAGGTTTCAAAAATATGTCTTTGACTAGCTACTAAATGCTGCTGATGTGATAACCTTGTAAAATACCAATTACAATGTGTAATAACCCTGAGTGCGGAGGACTATCTAGGCAAATCTAGGATGGGCTACAGTAGCAGGGTTCTCCTTCCAGTTTAATACCCATGCCACCCTAATGTCTCATTATGAACACTAATGGAATAGCTGGAATTCACATAAAGATCAACTGAAATGAGCACAATTAAAAAAGCATAAGGGTTTTTTTTCTTCTTTTTTTTCCAGAAAATGTCAGTGTTGATTACACAGAGCTTCCACACACTTACGTGCTGATCACGGTAGGTATAACAAAGTAATACGTTAGCACGTTAAAGATGATTTTTACATGCTTAGTTCTGGACTTTCTATCGATCATTTAAATTGTGAAATAACTGAAAGCAAGTAAATGAGAAAATAAGTACAGAAAAAGCTGTAAGTACAGGTCTACAATCAGCACATCAGACTTCTGTTGCTATACTTTCTCGCTCAATCTGCACTGTGGGATCCAATTCTGTTGACTCAACACCTGTTCCTCTGGATGACCTGGTTTTCACCTCACTTCCCCACATGCTCGCTACTGCAGAGGCCACTTTATACTCTTCAGTGGCATTTCACAAAATGAAATGTTAAAAGAAAAACATCTCTACTAATAATATCACCAGTTTCTACACTATTACCTATTATCCCAGTAAGTTTTTAAAAAGGATTTGTAGAAACTTCTGTGATGATTAAACGTGCTTAATGTAATGGTACTCTCTTAAGGGGTCTATTATGTGAAACCATCTCTAAATTACTCATAACTTGGTAAGTATGTTTAGTGACTATTAGAGTACATTCTAAATGTATATCGGTACCGCGCTGCATACAGCATCTAGCAAGGAAAACACCAATTACAGTTAATCTCTGCTGTAGAAAAACTATTAAAGAACTTAAAACAATAACAACAACTTTGTCTCCGTATTTTTTAAGAGTGACTCTGAACAATCTTGTGCTAACGAGAACTCCTAACAATGAAGTACCACTAAAGCTTCATAGCTGGTGTCTAAACCCATGCTACTTCCCACTGCGCTTGATCACAGCAGCAGCTGTTGGACTGTGAACTGACCACCTCTTTCAGAAAACCAATTGCAATTTTTGAGCCATCACCAGTCAGGCTTCCAGCTTAAAAGAGAAGCTGACTTGTGTCTTAAATAAAACAGATCTTTTATACATTCTCCCCCCCACAACAAACATCATAGAAGTTAAGTGAAAGTAACTGTTTACATAAGGGATTTTCAGCATAGCAGGTGTGCTTTCACTTTGTAATGCTCAATACTTGTAAAATCAAGTTAAAACTCAGGGTTATCTTACAATCTACACACTTTGTCACTCTGTTAAGAACTGGAGTGAGTAGTATCGCAAAAAAATTACAAGAGAGCCACACAGCACAGAACAAGCATGGCAGAGGTAGGAGCAAAAGATTTCAAAGGCTCTGGAAAGAAAAGTGGTGAGAGGTGTGTCTAAAGACCCCAGGACAACTGTCAAGACAATAGTGAATGACTTAGCCAAGTTGGGAATTGAATTTTTTTTTAAAAATCACTAGAACCCTGCACAGGAATGGACTGCAAGGTTGTAGACCAAGAAAAACAGAAGACACACCTTCAAATCAAACTGACGTATGCTAAGGACAACCTTGAGAAAGATTACACATACTGGAAATGTGTCCTTTGGTCAGATGAGACAAAACTAGAGCTCATTGGCCATAGAGATGCTGCTTATGTTTTTGAGAAAGAAGAGAGAGACAAACAACCCAAAGAATTACACAACCAAAGAGTTGTACCTTACCCACCGGGAAACTCAGTGGTATCTCGAACTGGGAATTTCGTCAAGGTGGAAGAAATCATGAAGAAGGAAACATACATTAATTTTTTGAAAGAAAACCTCAAAAAGTCAGCAGCATAACTAAACAAAAGTTGCTGCTGGTGAAGAACTACCTCAAGACTGAAGTGACTGTTACTGACTGGCCTGAATTCTACTGAACATCTGTGGGGTGAACCAAAGACCGAGGTCCATGCCAGAATATCCTGGAGGAGAAAAATATGGAGGACTTTGAGAGTTTTGCTGAAATAAGAATGGACTGGAAATGCACAGGACACATGATACGTAATAATTCTGTCCTCATTTGTACAGTGCTTTGAAAAGTATTATTGACCTGAAATTCATCGTCACATAACTACCAGTTAAAAATATAAACCTGAGGCTACAGTCTCATACACCCAGTGTTAGGTGTAATGTGTTACAAAATAATGCGTTACTGTAATCACATTTCATTTTTCAGTAATGGAGTAATGTAACTTGTTACTGTACTAATTTCAATATTTACAGTGCAGTTACAATTATGCTATTACTTGCATTACAAAAGTTTTTCAGTTAACTGCACACCGGACAGACAGAAAGTGTCAAACAGACAATCTGTTTTCTCCCTACACACTTCCTGCTGCAGTCACCTGATTTTAGTTCGTGTCCGGCAGGAGGATAATGGTGAAGTGGTAAAGCGATACAGCATTTTTCAAGAACGGAGCTACGGACATAACTTTTAGTTTTATTGCACAAAAGGACAGAGCGCAATGATAAAATGGAAACTGTATCCAGGAAACAACTGCAATATACTGCTAACACAACTTCTGCTCTTTGCAAACATCTGCACAGACAGAATGCTAAAGAAAAGCTCATCTCTGGCTCTCTTCCACAGCATGTCTTTTATCCTGTCTTCCTTCTCTCACCATCACTGCTCACGACAGATGGCCGCCCCTCCCTGAGCCTGGTTCTGCTAGAGGTTTCTTCCTGTTAAAAGGGAGTTTTTCCTTCCCACTGTCACCAAAGTGCTTGCTCATAGGGGGTTGTATGATTGTTGGTTTTTTTCTCTGTATGTATTATTGTAGGGTCTACCTTACAATTTAAAGCGCCTTGAGGCGACTCCTGTTGTGATTTGGCGCTGTATAAATATAACTGAATTGAACTGAATTGAACTGAATAGCCAAGAACCCAGAGTGATGATAAAGCTGTGAATGCCCAGCAGCCAGACCCAGATTCGTATTAGGTAAAAAAAAAACTGATGATAAGTCAGACTTGACGCCTCCATTTCTACCTGTTCATTTTTCTGCAGTAGAATTGCTGTAGCAATTGCTTTAAAGACTCTTTGGGCTGGTTTTCAGCTTTGCGTTGTATTGTCAGTTTTGTGTTCATACTTAGGCTAAAAACTAAAAGAAATATCATATGTGTGTCCACATTAGGATAGAGATTTGTGTTGTTGTCTGGGACTATAACCTAAGGTTTATATGGTTAACAGTGTGTTTCAGATCATTTAATGGAGTAACAAGAAAGTAATGTAAAGAATAGCGTAACGAATTACCCCAACACTGCACACACCAACACAAATCCCCATACTAATGATAGACATAAAATCTTTCTTTTAGTTTTCATGGTATTGAGTTTTTTGTCAACTTTGTGATGCACTCTTGGAGCCTCGGGGAAGGTTCACCTCTGTTCACAGAGTTCTGCTGGCATCCCACGGTCTTCGGTGACTCTTGTAGACATTTTAACCTACTTCACTTTATTGGCCAGGTTCTATTTAACTGATTTCTTCATTCAGCTGATCTAGTAGTAATCAATTCTGGGTGTGGCTAGTAAAACTGAACTCAGTAAAAGAAAATTATGTTAATCCAAGTTAATTCACGATTTAAAAAGATGGGGCAACTACTTTAACCCACAGGGCCAGGTAAATGGTGACATAACAAAGAAGGTCACCATTTAAACAAATTATTTTCTATTTACTTGGGTTATATTTGTCTTACACTAACATTTGTTTGATGATCTGAACCATTTAAGTGTGACAAAACAAAACAAAAAACAAATTAAATACCATGAAAAAAAAAAACTTTTTCAAAAAGGCAGTATTATTTATTTATTTATTTATTTAACTAACTCTAGATATTGTTTAACACTATCCAAAGACAAATGCAAAGCAAGAAAGGCACTATAAAACAAGATTTATTTTATTGTTGAACTAACAGATCTCTAAGGAACCTTTTTGTTAAGGGCTAAATTAAATAAACACATAGCTGTTTGTCACTGACCGCACTGTGTGGCTCAGCGGAGGCCTGGATTATGTCTTATTAGCATTAAATACACTATATTGTTTGTGTAACTGTTCATATCATACCTGTGTGTGTGCAATTCCATGTGCAAGCCTCCATGTACTGTGTGTCTATCTATCTATCTATTTATTCATGGCTTCACTAGTACTCAAGTCATGATCATCTTCATTTTAAACATAAGTCAATATATTATTTAATTTTTTTTAAAATGACATGTTTATTGGGTATTTAGGTCTAAATAGAAATGCACTTTTCTTCAGAACATTACCATCCCACTAAAAAGTACTTCGAGAGTAATGTGTGGCTCTATAAACACTTTGCTCATTGTGCTTTTCAGGATTTGCAAGGCAGAGTGCCAAAAAATGAGCAGAGCCCTCCTATTCCTAATGTATTTAAAGTGACACATTAACAGGATAAACAGTCCCCTTATCTGCTGAGTGCATAGGCTTCTTCTAAAACACTACAATCCCATTAACAGGACCTATTCTGATTTCACATCTCTCCCATTCACTCCTACTATATGTAAAGCTTGTCCGCTGATGGGAGTTGTCTGCCAGTGCCAATGTGGGAGGCTTCACTATAATAATGCACACATCAGACTCTACTAATCCTTTGTTTTGGTCTCTTCGATTGAGACCTTGGTCAAGTGCAGTAAGTCATCCACAGTCAAGTCTGTTGCCAGTTAAAGATAAACAAAGAAAAAAATAATCTTAACACATACTGCTTAAGAAAGCTTAAAGCCTCCTAATATGTAATGTGAAGGATAAAACCACTGTAGTTTTCTTGTTGTAAGTTATCAATTTCTGTTTTTTTCAATTACTTATCTTCCTTTAGTATTCTAAGGTATCCTTGTATACTAAGAAACTGGTCACAACTGAAATAGCTAAATATTTACTGATGGCACTGAATGTTTAGAAAGTGAAGTTGCATGGGGAAAAAAGGAACAAAATGTAACAAAGATTTCACAGTTTGCAATCAAAGTATATTTATCCCACAGATTAAGATGTCATACAAGTAAAAGTAAGCTCATCCACGCAGTCTCTCATTAAATTGGAACGATTAAAGTAAATCTACAATATACTGATAAAGTGTATATTTTTTATTATACTGACTTAGTTGTTGCTTTAAACAGAAAACAATATGAAAAATATAAAAGTATAACTGTTATTTCACTTCCTCTTCCAGGTAGAATTAATGTAGCATGGAGGTCTGGGAGAGTGCCTGTGGAGCAGCAGAGTGGGGTGATAGTTTCCATTTTCAAAAGAGGGACACGAGGGTGTGCTCCAGTTTCAGGAGTATTACGCTCCTCAGTCTCCCCTGGAAAATGTATTCATTTCAGTGTGTGGGGAAGGAGGCTCCAGCTGATTGTCAAACCTTGGATTCAGTAGGAGCAATGCAAATTCTTTCCTGCCTGTGGAACAGTGGTCCAAATTATGAAATTATGAAATTATCTTTGTACAACTTCTCAAGGTATCAAGGGAGTTTGACCATCCAGTCTACAGTCTGCAAGATAAGTGGTTCCAGGGCCCTTGCCATGGGCAATAATGTCCTTGCATAATAAAGTGAGAGATGTGACTGCATCCTTGTAACTAACCAAGGTGATTTGGACATCTGGTTAAGATGCCTGAAATCATCTACCTTTGGAGGGTTTTGAAGCAACTAGGAGTAGACCGAGGGGCAGGCCATATA
This sequence comes from Etia nguti, assembly GCA_015106755.1. Taxonomy (NCBI): domain Eukaryota; kingdom Metazoa; phylum Chordata; class Actinopteri; order Cichliformes; family Cichlidae; genus Etia; species Etia nguti. The sequence continues at coordinate 7,324 of VUQG01038789.1, forward strand.
TTTCATAAAGCTTGGGCAGGGAACGTCTCTTGATCCCCCATAAAAATCTCCAAAGACTAAGAAAGATTTCTTTTGTTTTCTGCTTTGCATTCTGCCATCATGACTTGACTTTGAGAGCTCAAAGTCCATGTGCATGTGCTTCCAAAGGAAGCATTTCCTTCTCACAGCAAAAAACTGCCAATGGACAGTGTGAAATGCCATTTTTGCAGTCCAGACTGTTTTTTTACTACATTACTTATCCATGTCACTGTGTGCCACATTTGTATGGCACTGGTCTAGCTGTTAGTTTGACAACTCAAGACTTTCATAGTAAGGGAAATGTCCACACAACATAAAAAATTCTTAGTGATAGCATGTTTGCAGCATGCACCTACAGCAATGTTACCATTAGCTTTGAATGTAGGCCCACAGGCCAGTGCTCTGTCAAAAGTGTAATGCTGAGGGACACCACTCCAAAATAAATGAATGAATAAATAATTGTAAATTCTGCTTAAAAGAGTTGAACTCAGGAGTTTTGTAGGCACTAAAAAACACACACAGAGCTACAACTCCTAAAATATGGGTAATACTATGCAGCCCTTTGCATTAGAGCACTCACTTTGTCCTTTAATGGGGGAGGGCAAGTCCTTTCTCTAAATGTGTACATCTGTATAAAAGGGGCTCTGTAAGAGTCTGATTTTAAAAGGTAAAACATCTTAATTAAAATGATCTTATTTGCTGTTTTTTTTTTTCTTCTTTTTACTGTGAGGGACTTGCTTGAGTGCTGGTATCAAAGCCAGAAGAAATACTGTTTGCCAAGAGTAACCTTGTAAAAATGTAACATGATTTCTTCAATGCACCCAGGGTAAAAACAAAAAGGTCAGGGATGATTTATAGGGGAAGTTCAACTTGGAATCTCATCTCATTATGTAGAAAAAGAAAAAGCTAAACAACCGATATATACCAGACTCTGAATATCACCTCATATGTATTCTCATTGTCTTATTAGACATCATCCTCAAGTGACTAACTTGAGACAAGATGAACTTGACACTTCCTTAGTAGATTGTCCTGTTGTATGTGGCATAGACTCTCCATTACTAGCATGGTAACTATACTATTTCATTTACACACTCCATTTTGAAATGGGTGACTTATTACAGTAGCAGAAAACAGATTTTTCTTTTTTCCTGAGTTGTAATACACAGAAAAATAGGGGAGTGATGAGTAAACATCCTATTAGAGCCTACAGGTGGTGTTGGGGTCTTGAAGGGGTTTAAACAGCAGGCAGCACAGCAGGACTACAGTGGAACTGACATATCAAGCGAGACAAGATATTTGCAACCTAAACAGATCACCAAATTACAGTGTGTGTTTGGTATATGATGTGAGGGGAGAGAGGTGTGTTAGTGTGTATGAGAAATTGTACCTGGGATTGACTGCCTGAACTAGGTGGCCGAATTGATTTGCTTTCCCTTTTAAATTGAACAACTTTCATGAGATGTGTGCGGCAAATCAACTATTAGTGTTCTGGAGATGGGGACCTAATTACTTATCCAAAATGTACAACAGACCAAGAGCATCAATACGGCATGATTTTTATTTGAGTCTTTATTTATAGTTGTTTATGTTTTTTTTAAATGACAACAACAAGCAACAAATTGTCAACTAAAGAAGTAAAGAAGTTTTACTTTATTAGTCCTATTTTTTTAGTTTTAGCATTTGTTCGGAAACCTTTTTTGGCTAACAGCAGCTATTGTATTTTCAGTTGCTCCCTTATTCACAAAGGATCAGCATAGCACATAAACGGATGTCCTTCCTGATGCAACCCCAAGGGGTTTGGGTCTCTTCTCAGAAATAAACCAGGAATCTTTCACTTGTCAGATGTCTTAACCTCTGCACTATGTAACCACTGGAATCTATAAATGTTAATTTTTATAATAAAATTAAAAATAAGTGAATAAAAAAGTAATAAAATAAATAAAAATGTAAATAAATACATTTTTTTTAAAAAGCAAGACTTTTTGTGCTAAAGCAACATTTTTCATCTTAACACCTGAGCCAAACTGGACACCAAACTCAAAAACTGGAACTGGAGTGTTTATTGAAACTTCTGACAAAGAAAAAATAAGAAATAAAAATGTTATTATAAATGCGCATATATGAGATACATGGCATTTATTGCATAAATGTGTATTGTACAATTTAAGGTTTGGAAGGAAAACAAGTCACTGCGATGATGTAGAGGTAGAGTTAATAATATAATCACTAAAAGGAGGGGAAGCTTTGTTTCTGTTAAACTAGACAACATCACAAAACCATTCAAACTGGGTTAGACTTACTGAATATTACATGCATTTTCATTACCAATTTGAAATAGAATAAAACATGTTTTCAGTCATGGCATTATAAATTGGTCTTATTTTAATAAGGACAGGCGTAAGCTTTTGTGGAGACAGAGCTTTTGACAAAGATTATCCTTGAGATTGATGCCCTTAGAACTATATACTGCCTCCTCCATTTTCCACACTATACCATCACCTTATCATCAGAGCAGTTTATGTACTTTCTCTTTAGTCCTCAGTAGAACTAAAACCTGAGAATTATTTGCAGCTCTGCCATTATAGTGTCATTTTTCAATGGCATGTTTCATAAATCTCTGCAGCAAGTTCCATGATGAGTAGTTTCGCTGGCAGCCTCCCATCTGTGTCTTCTTCACTTATGGTTCCAGGGCACAACCTCTGCTGCCATCAATAATCTTGTAGTTATTTGATTAATTTCTTTTTGGATGATTTTTTGAAATACTTAAATGTTCTGGGCCTGGCTCCTTATCCATCTCTCTAAAGTGTTGTGCCGCTTGCATTCTCAGCTGTTGAGGTTTGAGTAATCCAACATTCATTTTTGTATTATCAGGTTATCCTTGAATCTGTTGCCTATTTACGGCTAGTGAGCTCATTCCTCTTATCATATATGTTTCCTCTTTGTTTGTCATGTGCACTTAGCTCAGAATGACAGTCCTTTTCTAGGTAGCAAAAACCAGCTTGCCAAGTGGGGCCTTTCTGTCTGGAGTTTGGCTGGTCTCCCTGTACCTGTGCAGATTATCTTCAGGTGTTCGATACCAGAGTAGCTATTACTCTGTATTTTAAAAGATCAATTGCATTTTCATAATTTTCCTGTCATCTGCACTAATCTGCCCCCTGGACAGATACCTGAACTACTGAACTGTTAGTGACAGTTATTTAAAGTTCAAATTCCTACAGTAATGGGAAACAATGTACTGCTAATCTTGAGAAACACTGTCTTTTTTTTGTTTCTGTCTTCTTTATTGCTTTTTCTAGACATTAATATTCTTCATCTTCACTTGTGCGTTTATGGCAAAGTATGCCCAGATTCTGCTATAAATAAGCTGCTATAAATAATGAGCTTCTTCTGATTTTTAAGAGTTAATTAATTTTCCCGTGAGCTGTATCTCGGCTGATTAATGATGGTAACGCCTCTGGCATGCTGACTTGGGTACTCGGTCACCGGAGATAAATCAGTGGTGCACTGAAAAGTGTCATACCCCAGCTGTGTCCAACATGTCCACTTTAACTGGCTTCGTGACCAATGACACAATTATGGGGTGACTGTGGATGTGCATGATCATAAGTCAAGTTGTTCGTTATTCTGGGGCAAAGGGACACGATGACAAGTGTGTAGAGTGGTTCCCTATATGTTTGGATGCTTTCACTTTTTTGGTTAACACATTTTGTCTTTTTCTTTTTTTACTTAAAAAAAGGAGGTTATTGATTTTACTGCCTAGGATTATTTTGGCAAAAATGAGATTAGGTAATGTCAGCTAAAGGAAAAGGAACAAAGCTGCTATGATGGACTCTGAATGTTAGCCATATTACGGTAAATCCTTGTTAATTGTCTGTGTTTAACCCTTTGCGAGCTTTAACCTCCATGCAGAGATTCTTTTACATTGATGGGAAAAGTAGATGATATCAATTTTTGGTGCATAATTTATCTCAAAGGCCTACATTTAGGACCAGTGCATGAAGTAGCATTATTATGTTTAGCTGAAAACTTTTTTTTTTACTGCTTGTTACCATTCCCCATCTTAGACAATTAATGCTTTTTTACTCTCAATATTCTACTGTTGTGCAAAATGTGTTCCATAGTGTAGTGAACTCCATGATATGACGGTGACTCACCATGCAGAGTAGGACGAGCGGCAGCACTGAGGGTGTGGCAATGTCATTCCAGCAGTGCACTACAATCTCGGTGCCTGGAATGTTGTGCCTTCACTTCATGTTAAGAAAGGCACATTATTTATAAAAACGGTCAAATTCCACAACCTCATTTATTTGTGGGGGTTTTTTGTCTTCTGACTTGTACAAAATATATTAAAGTATATTTTTTAATACCTCAAAAAACAAAAACACAAAATTGCTCAATTACCTTTAAGCCTGATTATAACCTTGAGAATACATAACATATATAACTTAGTAAGTAGCTCAGTGGCACACAGCGCACTATAATGGCCTATTCTTTAATCTTTAATCTTTCTTTACAGTTATCAAAAACATCATGTATAATGGAAGTGACGCTTCCATGTTGCCAAATCAAAATTACAAGTGTCAGAGGATCTGGTTCAGTGCTCTGCTGGAAGTGCTAGACTTTTGTAAAATAACCACAGAAATATCTTTGCTTGTGTACAAACATTTTTTGTAGTTAAATATGTTATTCATGCCATTTATATTGCAAACCTGAAGGTGTGCTGGAAACTGACTCATTATAAATGGTTCACACAGGACAGGGCTTTAATGCATTTTGACAAATAACTCCTGCTGGGCCATTCCTGGTGTCCCTTTTCAATACACGAGTAATGATACAATGAGTAATAGAGGACATTGTTGGAGCACTCCATCTTCTTTTGTAAGAAGCCCAGCTAGCATAACATATGGAGCATTTGAGTTGGAATTTACAATACTGCTTCCAGAAAACAGAGCAAAAACAACAACAACAAAAATAAAACAAGAATTGGGTCACGGTTTCTTTATAAAAATGTTGATAAATCTTTAGCTGTATAAATATTTAAATCTAAACTAAATGAAACTTTAAAACTTTAAATAATTAAAATGACTTCAGAAAAAGGTTCTTCCTTCATTTTTAATAAAATGTATCTCTGGCGGTATTTTGAGACTTAACTATTATCTATTATGGTTAAGATATCCATTATCTTAAAAGACCCTTGGCAAAGATGGCAAAGATGTGGGGTAACAACTTTATATACACAGACAAAGATGGTGCAAATACATCTTAAAAACATTATGAAGAACCAAAATGATCAGACTTCAGCAGAATCCATAAATAGCCCCGCAGAGTCACTTTTTTTTAAATGAACTGATTATAGCCATGTTCCATATAAATATCCACTGCCTGTCATAATGTAGAGTGCTTACCAACATCAATAGCAGACAAAAATTCCCTCATTTTCTGCATATTCTGTCTTTATATTCATCACTTGATAAGTTGGATTTAAAATTGCAATTGCAGCTCAGTGGTTTTAAACATTTGCATCATATTACAGATTCAAAATTTCACCAAGGCGATACCGTTTGCATGATTCAGAAGGCATTAGCAGAGTCTATAAAGGTCTCCCAGTGTCGCAGGGAAATGAAATCACAGGATATGACTGTCACCTACCCGTGAAACAATATTCACAAGCAAAAATCGAAAGAAAATAGAACAAAAACAGCTATTGCTGGGTTGTGGCTATGAATGTACTTGAAAACTGAATAAGAGCAGAATTACTATTTAAAATTCACTTCATTCAAATATCAAACTAGAGGGCACTGCCAAGGCCAGTGCCTATCTATCAATTTTAACGAACGTAATGCTGACCCGCACCAAAATTTTAATGGGTTCTCCCTCTGCCCGTGTTCTATCATTCTACTAAGCTTTATGAAAGTCAGCTGCATAGATCTTACCTCATCTTGCTGACATTTAGACAGAAAGACAAACAAAACAACAATGAAAACGTATGCAACAGGCGAAAGAACAACTACAGTTTGTGTCATTATGAAACAAAAACCATAAAATTTAAACTTAGTTATCTTAAGATTGAAACAGCCTAAAAATTAAATACTGCTAATATCCAAATAACTCTTCCCAAACAAATTAATCCATAACAAATATTCTAAAAGTAGATGATTTCCAACTGTCCCTGATGTCCTCATCACGCAGTCCACCTCCTTGTGAAAATAATAATAAAAAAAACTCTAAAGACCTTAATCCCCTCTAATTCCTCTCTTTTGTCTTTCCCTCATTTTTAGATAAATAAATAAGTAGAGAATCAGAGGCAACTTGGCATGATATACTTTATTAGTGTAAGAGGCTTATCGTCAACATATGAACCCAGTTCCAATATCACTCAGTACTATATAAAGTTTCAGCTCTGGCTACTGACAATGGAAATGAAAAGCGAAAGGAGATTAAGGAAAAGCTGCAGAGGACCACTGAGACAGCATGTGGTATGGCTGATAGAGAGAGAAATATCTTGAAAAGTTCATGCAACAAGTACAGCAGAAGAAGGTCCGACCATCATGCTAGCCCACTGTGAATGTTCCCAGTGACGACATATCTTTTCTGCGGGTAAATAGTGGAAATATCTAATACAATAAATCTTGTATTATTATTATTCTCTAGCGAAGGATACCCATTATTGAAGTAACTATTAGAAAAAAATGAAACTCTCTTTTGGGGAAAGGGAATGTATAATTCTTGGCAGTGTACTTGTCGTCTGATATGTTTTCAAAAGATCTTTGCCCACTTATCACTGCTGCAAACAGCCATGGATCCTTTTAATGATAACATTCCTTATATGATTTTGCTTCTACAAAAACAAATACAACTATAAGGTCAGCATTTGCATTAATATTTGAGCTATGTTCAATTCCTTGTTTCTTCCAATTATGAGCCATTATATTTCTATTAATACATGGCAGATTGTGTGTACTGCAGTGAGTAAGGTTAATAAAATCAGTACAACCACATTATTGACTTTGCTAGTAAGAAATCCAAACTACTGTATAGCTAACTCAAATTTGCTAAATGTATAACACTATTGTTATAACTGGGTACAGATGAATAACTTGAAAAGGTTGGGGCTATATACAGTGGTCATTTTAGGGTCTTTGTAATAATATATATGCTTCTGTGTTTTAAAATTCATTTCAAAGCAGCCAAGGTTTTGGGAAATTTGTTACATGTTTTTCTGCAGCATGATTAGTTACCTTCCATGACTCAAACAAAAGTACTACATAAACACGTAATTAAAATTTTGAGCAACAGTGTGGTTCACATTTCTGTATTATGCATTGTGGGAAACAATGTAAATGTCTCCATTGAAAAGCCTGGATTATTATCTTGTTAGTTTTGGTTTTGTCACCCCAATAAAGTTCTGCTTGCAAACTGCTGGTTTACTTCTGGTTCCCAGGGTATTTAAAAGTAGAATCGAAGGCAGGGCTTTCCATTTTCAGGCCCCTCTACTGTGAAACAGACACCCTCTCTACTTTTAAGATTAGGCTTAAAACTGTCCTTTTTTTGATAATGCATATAAGTAGGGCTAGATCAGGTGACCCTGAACCCTCCCTTAGTTATGCTGCAATAGATCTGGCTAGGGTTGAGACTCGAGAACTGGTTATTGTAGAGAAGCTATTCCCAGTATTCCTTGGAATTGTTAGTCTGCCTGCCTATTGATCCCACTTATCAGTTCTGTTTGCACTTGTGCTACAATTAGCTGATTTCAGTTTGCGTGCGGGAGGAGGAAAATAATGGTGCAGTCTGTAGCATATATGTATGGGCATTACTTCTATTTTGACAGCACAAAAGGACAAGAGCGCTACGCGGAAGCGCAAACTCCAGAACAGAAACAACTTCCTTATGCTTCTAACACAACTTTGGCTCTTTTCAACCATCAACACTAAGCTAGCTAAGAACCCAGAGTGATGTTAAAGCTGAATGGAAAGGTCATTTGTGTGTCCTCATTAGGACAGAGATTTGTGATTGTGTTGGAGAGTACCCTTTAAGTTTATATTGTTAACTTGTTATTATGAGACAATGCGTTTCAGGTCATTTTACCGAGAAAAGTTAAAGTAATGTAACAAGTATTAAAACATATTATTTTCTTCTAGGAGTAATTAGGTAACGCACTGGATTATTTTTAAGAAATGTGTTCCGTGTGATATTTGTAATAATTACTTTTTTTGAGTAATCACTCCAACACTGATCACAAAAAGAGGAGAAATACCTCCAGCACACACAAACATTTGACCACACAGCATGCAATTAAATTTCATAAATGTAATTGTTTTGCTATGCTTTTTAATGATGGTGGTGACTCTCAAAGCAGAGCCAATGACAATTAATGAGATAATCGATCGAAGTAATTGAATTGATAAGTGATATCGATAATGGAATTGCTAAATTCCTATCAATTCCCATCCCTTGAACTAGCTTACAAAGCGCCTTGAGGTGACTGTTGTGCTATATAAATAAAATTGAATTTCATTTTGTTTCTATAGACACTGTACCTCAATGACACATGCACAGTTTGCTTATCAACTCGTTTACTTTGGGTTAAACTGATAACACGATCTAATACAAGGCACTATCAATAGGTGGTACAACATTAATGCAGTCCATTATGGACTGAGATTTTTTTTTTCTAATCACTACATCTCTAGATCAATGATAACCATAAATTCTTGCAATGGCTGGAGACAAATTATTGGCACAACAAAGGAAATTAAGCTTTAATAACCCATTTATATATTATATATTATTGGCTGTGTGAGAGTATTACCACATTGTACTTTTAGATTAACATCTTGGTTTTAAGATTGTGTTTTCACATCACCACCAGAACTTTCACAGGAACAGGAGCATTAAATGAAACATAATATAATGAAAATTTGCGCCATCTCACTAAAAAAAGAAACGTGCAAGTTGGTATGATAATTAAGTACTTTAAAAGTCGTGCTGACACAGACAGTCACACTGCCTCAGATTGCTTTTTACAGGCATTTCAATGTTCTGACTTACAGACCCTTTCACCTGAAAAACTGAGAGGAGACAGTGGTGTCAGAGCGGAGATGTGTGAAGGCAATTCATCACTGATTGGAGATGAATGAATGAGGTTCTAAAATAGGTAGCTTGAAAAGCTTTCAGATCTCTTTCTCAGAAATGCATTTGAATTCTAATGTTCTTCTCTGATGAATGAGTTGTGAAGCAAACTGTGCATGTGTCTGCGGTGTCATGATATACAAAAGAAAGCTTGCATATATCACAAGGAAGGACAATACTAGTGGCATTTTCACATTATGAGAACACACCTCCCTCATCTCTGATGTCACTCACTCGCTGAAAAATATATCTCAACAGGACCGAGGCTGAAAATATGCATGTTTGTAACATGGAATGAAAGAATAAAGGCATATGTCATTTCGATTGTGCGTTTTTCCAAAACAAAACAAGGAGGAAAAAAAAAAGATAAAAGAACAGAAGTGACTAAGAAGAAATGTCCAACCACAGTGACTCACTCAGCTACAATAGGAGATTTCATAAAGGTGTCAGTTCTGTCTGGCCTCCAATGTCTCCATCATCCTACTTTGGCTTGCTACTGCAGCATGATATCAATTATTTTCTGTGGGCAACAGTCTCCTGGAGAGGTCTCACTGTTATTATAGCAGACAGCAGCTCCCACCAGCCAAGGTAGCTAAGTGGTCTGGCAAAAAAAAAAAAAAAGTACAGAGACATTGTCTGCAGTTACATTACAAAGGAAAGGGATATGCTGCAGATTATATTTGCCTTGTTGTAGGTTATGAAAACAATGTCATTGTGATGCATCATATTTCTCATACTAAAATTCTTAACATCCTCGTGTTTGCTTTCAAGACAAAGTTTAAGGATTATTTTAAAAAAGGATTACAACATTATTCCCCAAAAAGTTGATTCTGTTCATCTGGACGTAGCGTTTTCACAGTGGGAGAAACGTTTCGTCACTCATCCAAGTGACTTCTTCAGTCTCAGCTGACTGCAGGTTTCCCCAATCTTATAAACAGTACATTTGCATAATGACTGAAACTAGCACCACCGAGGGAACAGTTCCTTGT
>VUQG01038791.1:0-16575 GCA_015106755.1 Etia nguti
GCCCGATTATATCTAGCCGGTACCGCTCAACCTCACGCACTAACTCAGGCTCCTTCCCCACCAGAGAGATGACATTCCATGTCCCAATTGCCAGTCTTGGTAGCCGGGGATCGGTCCGCCAGGACCTCTGGTCCTGGCTGCCGCCCAGCTCTCCTATATTGGCTTCCCTTCATTGGTTCCCTGTTAGATCCAGAATTGAATTCAAAATCCTGCCACTCACATAAAAGGCCTTGAATAATCAGACCCTATACTGTCTTAAAGACCTCATACATAGAGCATTTCGCTCTCACACTGCAGGGTTACTTGTTCCCAGAGTATTTAAAAGTAGAATGGGAGGGAGAGCCTCCAGTTTTCAGGCCCCTCTTCTGTGGAACCAGCTTCAGGAGACAGACACTATCTCTACTTTTAAGGTTAGGCTTCAAACTTTCCTTTTTGCTAAAGCATATAGTTAGGCTTGGATCAGGTGACCCTGAATCCTCCCTTAGTTAGTTCTGCCAGAGGTCTGTTCTTGTTGAAGGGAGTTTTTTCTTTCCACTGTCGCCAAAGCCCTTGGTGACAGTGGAAAGGATGGATGAAATGAACCTTGGATTCACAGCTTTGACCAATTTATAATCACCAGATACCTGACATGTACATCTTTGGAGGAGATCTGGGACTCATGATAAATGCAGGTTGATACAACTACACCCAGGTGGAGGTTGCTGTGCATCTGTGAAGTACATACTTATGGTACTTCTGGGCTGTAAAAACTACCATTAAAAAAAGATTTAAAAAAGAACAGCTTATTCTTAACTTATACATGCTGATTTTATACCTATGCAGGCCACTTACTGACAGGGAACTTTTTTTGTGTGAAGACTGTCTTGGTCAGCTCTACCAGTACACTAGCCTATTTACCATAACACCTCCCAGATGCCCTCATTGCTGCTGACATTTTTACCAGAGGCCCATTCATAATTTGCATTAATGCAAAGCACGCCCAACAAATTAAATGCTAAGGTAACCTAGCTGAATGCTATGGTTATGTTAATGTCCCTTCTGAAGCCTGGCAGGTTAATTTCATTTTTTAATTCTCCCACTGTAGGAATTGCATAGCTCACATGACAGGTAGACTCAACAACTTAATAAATCTTTTTAAATGTCAATAATGACTTCATAGTTCGTTAGGCCTCTGTCTCAATCAAACACCAGTCTCACATCTATGTCAAGACTTATAAATGACAAGTTGGCTTAGGTGGCTGGACAATACAGAATCAACTATCAGAAATGGCCAATGCAGTCATCATCAACCATATGGTGCTCTAAGACTTTATTAAAGTTTATTATCTGCTTAACTATAATTATGGAAAATGCAGAAATGACCTAAAACTGGAAAAAAGAATCACAACATTTTGAATTACTTAACTCCTTATTGAAAACAGGGTTATATGATGAAATACTTAACTAGTGAACAGTTTTTGCTAGTTTGGCTGTTTTGATTTTTAGATTTTCTAACACCTTCCTGCTACCGGGCGCAGGAAACCCAAGGGTCTCGATATGCTTCAAGATAGAACATAATCTAAAAAGCTCTCCTTCACATTTCCATTATCAGATCCAGATTTGCATCTGGCAGTTTATGTAAGTTTGCAGGTAGAAAATCTGATGGGGTATGACAAAGGTATGCTGTCTTTTGAAGCTTTTTTCATTTTTTCTCTCTGTGAGTACTTCAATGTCTTTCATGTGTAAAAAAAAAAACATGGTTGTCTTCAAAGAGAAGATCAAACTGTTTGACTGACCATTCTATCTCTCTGAAGAACCCAAATCCTCACCCTTTAAGCCTGTCTGCTGGGAATTGGTGCAGATGTATGTGTTTGAAAAAGGAAAATAGACTCTATTTCAGTTCTAAGGCTTTACATATCAGGACATCATAAAAACTACAACAAACAAAAAAACGTTGGCCCCTTAGAACGGCCTAAAGTTACATGAATAAAAACTCAATTAAACAGCAAAATAGATAATATTAAGGGGAAGTTGTGGCCCAGGAGGTGCAGTGGATTGTTTACTAATTGGAAAGCTGGTACTTAGTCGTCCAGACTGGCTACTCCAGTCTGCATGACCAAGTATCCTTTGGCAAGATACCAAACCCCAAGTCGCCTCTGGCATATCCATCCAAGTATAAGTGTGTGGGAGAATGTGAAACAAGGTATACATATAGAAAAAAAACACTTGTGTGACAGGGTGAATGAGTTATGTAGTAAAAAGTGCTATGTAAGTATCACAGCATTTAGCATATTTCACTATCATTATCATTATTATTAATATTATTTATTAATAAGCAATAATGCTGAATTGTGTGAAAAATTAAGTATACCCATACTGTTCCCATGGGAATTAAGAGGGTAAGCAGCTGCCAGCTGCTGTTAATCAAATGTACATCATTAATTGATCATTAGCAAACGTGTAAACGTATAAATTCTGAAGTTTATCTATGTTGCTCATGTGAAAAATTCAGGAGTGTGTTAACATATTACCAAGGACAAAAGGACTTTAGCAGTTATTTTAGAGAAGAAATTATTGGTGCACACATAGTGGATCAAAATGTGACGTTCCTGCGTTCATTATTTCATCAGTTTTCCCAAGATCCCCAAGACCACTCAATGAAATATAGCCCCAAACCTTGACAGAGCCTCAACCATGTTTTACTGCATTCTCTTTTGTACTAAAGTTAAAATCCTTCTTTTCTCATAAAAGGTCTTGAATAATCAGGCCCCATCTTACCTTACTGACCTCACAGTATTGCATCACCCCAGTAGAACAATTTGCTCTCAGACTACACTCTTACACCATAGGGTCTTTAAAAGTAGAATGGGGGGCTGTGCCTTCATCTTTCAGGTCTTTCGTTTGTAGAACCAGCTTTCAGTTTTGATTCAGGAGAGGACACCCTCTCTACTTTTAATATTAGCCTTAAAACTTTTGATAAAGCTTATAGTTACGGCTGGACTACGTGACCCTGAATCCTCCCTTAATTATGCTGCAGTAGACCTAGGCTGCTAAGGGCTTCCCATGTTGCACTGTGTTTCTTCTTCACTCACCTTTTTTCACTCACCGCAGATTTATACACCACCCTGCATTTAATTATTAGCTACTTGTAATCTGTGACTTTTTTACATGGTTTGTCTTTTGTCATGTCTTCCTCCCATTTATTTGTTTATTTTTTTTCATTATCCACATTATTATCATCGTGGGTATGACATCAGTGCAGACAGGAGGTCAAAGCTAGGTTGGCATAAGATGGCGGAGGAATAGAAAAACAAAAGAAACAGAAAGAAAGAGAAAAAAGAAAGGGGTGAAAAGTCAAGGATAAAGACAACTGACACCCTGGGCCCAGAGACCCCGGCCATCAATGGGCCCCCAGGAGTACTGAAGACCTGCGGTCACAAATCTCGATGACAACGTTGTGTCCACCCCAGCAAAGGGAAGACGGTGCCAGCCGACCCAGCACAAGCCGAGGTTGGGGACCAGGATTCCAGATTCCCGAGAACCACACTGCACACTGTTCAAGGAAACACTTTGAAAGACCTTCATAGAACCTGGAGAGCTGCTGCTTTAAACCATCAACTGCCATCTTGATCCTTGGAAGAAGATATAAAGACATCTGCAATTGGGGTAGAAAAGCTGGGCCATGTGTGCTGTAGAACAACAAAGAACATAGAACCATATTCATCAACAGATCCTCACTCATCTCATATGTATGATTTTGAACATTGCACATTACCAATAAATACAGTATCTGCTGTGTCAAGTGACACTAAGTCATACTTGAAAGATGTAGGGCCTAGATTGCCACTGCTATGGAAAGGTAGGGTAAAAAATACATGTCAGCCTTTGGGAAGTTTTTGCCATATGTCTCCATTTTTTTCTTGTTTGTTATTCTTTAACAGTAAAAACAACAACAATAATATTAAAAAGGTATGTTCATTTTCAAAAACAGGAAAAAAGTGTTTTACTGGAATATTCTGATGAATCTATAAACGTTCAAATTGGGTCAGAAAACATACAGAGAACTAATAGCTGTTTTGTGTTTACATTAATTATTTCAACTTAATAAATGTTTTTTTATTTAATAAAAATATTATTAAGTGGGGGTTTCAGGAGATTTGTCCAGGTGCTGCAATTTTAAGGGGTGTGGTTTTCAAGCCTGAAACAGTGACGATCTGATTTTGGAGTGATTTATGCCCTGAGAATAATGTCTTGGGAAAGACATTTAATGTCTAATATGTAAACCCAACATAGGATCAATCTTGTATCCGCTGCTACATATAAAAATGTAAAATTTGCTTTATTTATCGTAACATCCATAGGACGTCTGGAGAAGCCAGAATGAAAAGAAGGAGGTCGTATGTCAGCATATTTTTTGCTGTTGATATGGGGACAATATCTTAAAATTTGCAACACAAACAATATATTACTCCTGGCAACATCAGCAAAGAGTTTAGAGTTTCTAGAGTTTCTAGAGTCTTTGATGGATAAGTTACAAGCGAACAGAATAGTGGTCCCAGTTGGAGCAATAAGTCCTACTTGGTTTCAGGCTTTTTGTTTATATCTGAATTTTCCCAAAATGCTGCAAGTTTACACAGATGGTGAAACCAACAGTCAAAGGATTATGATACCCAGTTATGCTATTGTGAGTGGGTTTTACATTATTGCCGTTTACCAAGTTACTTAACATTGTAATCCTGTGTGGAAATAAACCAGTCACTCTTCTACAGCTGAAGGCATTAGCACTGAACAAACATGTTTAACAAAAGTTCCAAATATTTCAGCTCTCAAAAACAGATGCCCAATCCACATTTCTGCTGTATGGTGTTGTCACAGCCGTGACCGGACTATCTGCCAAACCCTGTTGGCTAGAATCAAAAAGAGCTGCCTGGTGGACACAGTCTTATCCTCACGTAAACAACATCTGCAGGTTGCAGCACCTTCTGTGGCCCCAGCCAGCTGGAGGCCTGGTCAGGTGATGGAGAGGGAACCTGGGCCTCATTGATATCACCTACTGGGAGAGGGCTCTTTCCTCATTAGCTGAAGGGAGCTTAAGCTCTCTTTCTATCCACAGATTCACCTGGATTTTCTGCTACAAACAGAAGGGTCTTTAGATATCCTGCATTTTACACAAGCATGACAGGCTTATACATAACAAAAAAAGAAAGAAAACGTACAAAGATCCGTGTGTCAGATATGCTTGGTATGCAGGGTGTTTGGAGGATCCTACACACAGTGGCTTGACTCTGTTACACTCAAGTGTAGCTGATTGAATTTAACCAGTGTTTTGTTGGGAAAGGTTTTTATTTGATGCTGAAAGAATCAGGTTATATAAGAAAAATAGAGAAAATAACACATTCTTGTTTTTTAATGTTGCTTTTGTAATTTGTCATTTATTTTGTAAATACATTTATAAAACCCATTGTTCTGGTCACAGAACCAAAGTTTGCAAAGATTTTTTTCCTACCATGTCCTAAGCTGTCAAAACACAGCATTTAATATACAAGAACAAAAACTGCACTCCATTGTGTCACTGATGTTTTCTCCTTACAATGTCAAGAACCCTTAGAGGTTCTTTAGCTAGATAAATATAATAGAATTAAAGCAATGTCTTTGTGTGACATACGCTAACATAGCCCCAGATCAAATATGCAGCAGTAACAGCTCGGTGGATATGTTTCTGTCTATTCTTTTAAAAATATAAGCTCGATTTTATTACCAAAACAAGAATATGATTTTGTCCAAGACTAAAAACAAGGTAAGGATAGTGATAAATAACAAGTGTATAAAAACTGAAGCTGCATGAATTCACCAGGTTTAATGGCGATATTAAGCTTGCGTTATTCCTAATATGACAAAAACTTTCCACTTATTACTGTAATACAAATGTGTAAGATAGTACTCAAAGGCTTCCAGTCTTTTTTGGTGGGGCGTATAA
Organism: Etia nguti; assembly: GCA_015106755.1. NCBI lineage: Eukaryota > Metazoa > Chordata > Actinopteri > Cichliformes > Cichlidae > Etia > Etia nguti. Next base: position 5,957 of record VUQG01038791.1, read on the forward strand.
TGGTGTACATTGCTTTTGAAATAAATTAATAAGCACCTCTGCCTTCAAGGCATAAGAAAATTTAAAATATTTCTGTATGCCCTTGCCACTGGGTGTATATATAGATTCTACAGCAGGCTAGACACAGGGACATGACAGGGCAAAGGCAAGGCACTTAGTTCAGTTTGTTTCCCTCAGAGGAAGCTTGTCCTTATTATTTGACCTTTCCTAACTACAAGTTGTGAGATGCTAGTCAGTTTTGTGGAGACCAACTCTAGTCCTGGAGCTGTCTTGGTCAAGGGCAAGGACAATCTCTGGATCAGGGCATGAGCACACTTTTACATGGTGTGCAAAGAACCGAGGCACGGCCAGGGGTAGAAGGGGCACAAGCAGCAAATCTGTCACTTTTGTTTTTTGTTGGTGTTTTAGTCTAAACTGGTATCAGGGGCATTCCTTCTTTAGACAGATGATAAATAAAAACATGAAGAAAAGGACACTTTTCTATCTAAAGTTCAGTCTAAACGTTACAGGCAGTTAATTTGTTCTCTAAGTTTCTTCCTGTAGAAGTCGTTATAATTTAAAATATAACAGCTGCAGCTTTAGCTTAGTCAGTCTATCAAATGCTTCAGCGACGGTGTGTGTAGGAGCCTGTGGTTCTGTCCATCAAACACACTTTAAATTAAAAGTCCAATGAGAAAATGCAAAACATAAATCAGCTCTCTAATGTTGTGCATCCAAGTAGAGAATCGCACTTGATGCATGTAAGGATTACAAACTCATTTCAAAGGCACTGATATGCTGGGTAGAGCGCAGAGGAAAGAATTACATTTGCAATGTATGCTATCATTGCAAATTTAGTCAAGTAGGAGCAGCTTGGAATTCCATATAAATTGTTTTTCTAAAGATTATATCTCAACATTTCAATTGATGTTTTACATGTTCTAATGACTCTGTTTTTTTCCCCAGTTGTGCTATATTTGAAATAAAGACTGACAGAATAGTACAAACTTTAAAGAATGAATAGAATAGAGTAGAACAGAATGGAGACTGATTAGCTTGGAGAAGGTGCAATGCGCTGTGCTGCCCTTACAAATCCATGTAGATCTTTCCTTTCTAAAGCAAAGCAACTGGCATACATCACTGTTGTGTCATTGTCTGTACACCATGTAGAAGTTTAGCCTCTTTCAACTTTCTGAGGAAGAAGAGTCTTTGTTGTTCCTTGTTGACCAGCTTGCAGGTGTTAGTCGAGTGTTCGTTTTTATAGAACACAAGTGTTTTTGTGTAGGAAGATGTTTTTATAGTGTGATCTTGCTACGTTTCTGAAGGAAAGGTCCTAAAAAATACTCCAACACGTGATATTGTCAGTTAATGGTGAATCACAAAACAATGCAAATAAAAATTTACAGCACAATAAATAAGTAGTAGCAGGAGCACTTTCTGTAGTGTAACATGTTCATACTTGCCTTGGCACTTTTGACTTAGACATACCATTTGGTCCATAGTTTTCTATTGGTACTTGCTTTAGTTCTAATGGAATGGGTCAGTTTTTCCATGGTGTGTATTGTGTCTACTTTGGGGCATTTTGGTGGTAGAGCCTTTCCTGACAGCCAAGAAAAATACATTACCATTCCAATCTGGCTAGAATCCACAAAATAAAGTCAAACTCACACTCCTTTAGGTCTGTTGGCAGTTCCTGTGGAGAACATTGGGCAGATGTACTATTCAGTCACTTAAACAGAGCCTAAACCTTCAAGGTGGCATGCCAGATGTCTGTCATGTTGAAACTATAATTTTGCAGAAGACTGACTAATGTGCATCTTAATTCACCACATGTTCTAACTCTGTTGTTTAATATGAGAACACCCTGTGAAAAATTTCCCTTCAATACACAAGTTGGAATTTTGAAGACAAAGTAACATTTAGGCCCAGATTTACTAACAATCCACTGCGGCGCAAAGCTTTATGATATAAAAAGCTGCTGGATTTACTGAAGAGGCACTGTGTCAGTTTTGTAACTGAGAGCTGTGAACAGCGGTATCATGACATCATAGCGTATGTACTTGTAAGAGTACATGCTTTTCAGGAAGACAATATTTAAATGAGTCACACAAATGAGAATTAAAAAGTCTGTGGTACACAATTTACTTTGCAAACTTTCTAATGTATAATGTGGAAAAATAAAATATCTTTTGCTACTAGGAGATTATATTTTTAGCAGGGGGCGATATTAGATCAGAGGCCCAAACTCTGTCCTAAAACTCTTCATTTAACCTCACGTTGAGTGTTTTAGGTTGACCCTGAATTATTACTGCGCCACAATAAAACTGATTTGAATTTACTTGAACAGAGCAGAAATGAACTGAACTAGTGCATAAACAGCAAGTGCTGAATCTAAATCTTGGCTGCATCTTTGTGTCATGGTTCTGGGTCGTTGACCCAGTGTTGTATGTTTTGGACCTTTTGAATCCTGGTAAATTTATTTGGACTTTGAGAAGTGAGCCTGTTTTCTGGGTTTTCTTGATTAGTTCTTGAGACTAGAAATGGTAGAGTTTAGTAATCCCTGGTAATTTTCCTGCTATATTATTAGAGGTCTCTAAATGGTAAATGGCCTGTACTTGTATAGCGCTTTACTTAGTCCCTAAGGACTTGTGGCCCTTGCCTCTGTCAGTGCCCTGGGGTGCACTGACAGAGGCAAGGCTGCCGGACACTGGGGCCACTGGGCCCTCTGACCACCACCAGTAGGCAAACATGGGGTTAGTATCTTGCCCAAGGCATTTGGAATGCAGCCTTGGGATCGAACCACCGCCCTTCTGGTTAGTGGCGGACCTGCTCTGCCACCTGAGCTACAGCCACCCTCTAGTTTAGTTTTAAGTTAGTTTAGGGTTATCAGTTTATGTTAACGCTCCCTTAATCTTGTCTCTGTTTCGTTCGTTAGCGTGCCCCTGTCCTTCACGTCTAGTGATGTCACGTCTGACACTGAAGCCCCGTGTCGAGCATCAAATACCTGTGTCGAGTCAAGAGGGTGTTTCCAAATGAAGCCGGTGCCGAGGCCTGTATCGTTCTTCAGAATATCACGTGACCAAAAATAAATGAGGACCTGTTTCTCTGAAATGACGTCACTGCCTTGTTATGTGATTGGAGCTAGTTTACTCATAGCTAAATTTAACTATTAGTTTTTTTGCGATTCTGCGATTGTCCCCAGCTTGCACAGAGATCGTAGGCACATTTTGGAGCCACCAAAAAGGTGAAAAATACTAGCAGTTACAGTTATAGAGCATTTTGACATGCTATCGCGTTGAATGACCAGAAGGTGTCAGTACTCCCAAATAAGCTGTTAAACAGGGTTTCGTGTGATCTGCCTTTTAGTGAAGCAATTGGCCGGAAAGATTTGACACATTCATGGGGCTTCATCACACTATCACTACTCATGTCTCTCTCTGTGTCTCATGCCCTCCCTTTCTCTCATCCCAGGTATGTCTCATTGCTCTGTCTCCCTTACCTGTCTTCATGTTCTTCTCCTTGTGTTTCATCTTTTGTCTCCCCAGTCTGTCGTGTGCTTCCATGTTTGTTTGTCCTCGTGTTGGTGTCGAGTCTTGGTGTGCATGCTACTTCCTGTTTTATTTTGACAGTCCCTCGTCTCATGTGCATTGTGTTCAGTTTTGCTTCCCCTGTCTCGTTTTGCCTGATTTGTTCCTCCCGTGTTCCCTGCTACCTTCACGGCCCTGATCACCCTATTGTGTGTAAATCATCCTAGCCTCCCCTTGCCTTTTGCTGGAATGCCTGTTCATCTGCCTCTGTGTGCCTTGCCCATCTTCCATGTTATTAGTGATTTCCCAGCTTGGTTTTGTTTAGCAAAAGCCTAAGTTTCCTTTTGTTTTGTGTTCTTGTTTGGTTGTTAACCACCCTAAATAAATGGCTAACCTTTTGGTAAGACCAGCCCTGTCTCCAAGCATCTGCATTTGGGTCCTCCCTACAAAACATGATCTGTGCTCCGCAGATGGTGACACTTTGTAAATAAATTGTATCACACTGTTAGTAGATCGCCCTGTGATTGCGGCATTACAATAATTTGCCCCACTTTTTAAAGTTGTCACACAGCCGGCTAATTAAGTGCAATTTATTTTCTTTTATTTATAAAATAATATGATTGGGGTTTCTGTGACTGCTCTATTACAGGTTTTATAATTGTAATAAATGCATTTTTTCTTCAGGTCAGTGATGTATGGAGGAAATTGACTGCAAAGGACGTTAATGCAAAGTAATTACATAGAGACTTAAACACACTTTGAGCAGTTAATATAGCTCAATCTTTAGAGAGCCTATGTTCTGCAAAACTCAAAATGTATTTTCAGGTTTTGGCATGTTATGGCAAATGTGGTTACAATTACCATTTACATGTTCCGTGGCACTTTGTTTATTATGTGTTTTGTTTTCATGAATGGTCAGATTGTCTATTGCAACGAATTACAGGACAACATTTTCTCCACTCCTTTCATAAAGGACGATCCAGTGGTTTTTATCCTAAAGCAAACAATAAAGCTCCTCCCCTTAGTATTTTGAGAATTGGAACAGCTCTCATTATCACCACCATGCAGATACTTCCACGTCATTTCTCTTAGTTGGGACCCTTCCTAAGCAAAATGGACCACTAGACCACAAAATAGACTGCTCCTTGTCTCTGTTAGTAGGTCTACTCTGTTCTTCCCTCTCATGCCAGCTGTCTGGCTCCACCACTTTCTCCTCTGCCTCTTTGGCCCCTTGTGAACTGTGTACAAAAATTGATTAGTTTAATTAGCCCAATCGTTATCTGTCATTGGCGTGCGCTACGCCATAACAGGCCCAGAGGAAATGGTTGATGGAGGGCTGGAAGGCAGGAAGGGGTGTGTGTGCGTGGAGGTGCATTTATATGGTGGAGAGATAAGAACAGCTCCTGTACATTGTGTCAAAGAGAGAGAAAGGAAGAAGAAAGTTAATAAAGAGAGCAAGAGCAATGAATATGAAGATTGAGATAAATAAAAATAGAGTTAGAGGAAGGAAGAAGGGAGTGGTGAGATTAGGGGAACAGCAGGAGATGCCAACAGCATTCTGAACATCTGTTTACGCTCTACAGATTTCTGAGAACACATAAATATGGACAGTATTTCCCAACATGCTACAGTGGTAGAAGGCAGGCCAGCTGTTCTACTTATACCTTTTGGTTGTGTGTGCATCATGCAGATCATCATCGATTAATATTACTTACCAACACAGCAAAAGAAAAAAAATTAAACCAAAAACCAAAAAACTAAATAACAAAAGAAGACTTGAATCAAGTATAATTCTTCATTACTGCTTTCATTGGGGGTAGGTGGGAGTGTAGGGGTAAGATTAAGGCTGGCTTTTCATGACAAGTGTCAAATTTACACCAAGAGGAATAAGAAGGCATGTGTGTAAGAAAGGAATCCTGGGTTTTGGGATTAACTTCCCGTCACTCCAGGGAAAGACAGGAGGCGTAAATGACTGGTGGCAATGCAAAATAATTACACTTGTGGTCCAGCAAGGACATTTAGTCTTGCCCCCAGTAGCAGAAAGCAATCAGTTTGCATTGGAAGCAGCTGAAATGCAATAAATACTCTAATGCAAATGTCTGAGCACAAAGCATTCAGCTGGAGAAAAAAACAATGTACATTAATATTTCAAGGCTAGACAGCAAAACAGCACTGAGAACTGCGCATTGCATGAGGCAATTTAAAGGCCGGTTTCCCAATTGTGTTATATCTGGATGGCTGCTCTATGGTTTGCTATTGTTGTTCCTGCAGTTTAGAGGTAATTAATCATCTAAATATTTAGTGGTTTTAACTGTATTACTGAATTGGACTCTAAGGGTTTTGAGGAAACTTGTAATTGGGCTTAAAGGAGAGCAAAAAAATTACATCTGGAGCTTCTGCTTCTATGGCACCAACTTTAGCTGTGAACACTCTTGTAAAGTGAGTCATTAGTGGCAAAGTGCTTTTCACAGAATGCAAAACCACACAGTAATGATTCACTACAGTTCAATAAAAAATCAAGAAGCCAGATTAATTTGTTTGAAGTACAATACAAAAGTAAAATACCAAGTGTTAACGTAATATATGCAAACTGTTCCTCACCTCCACGCTACACAATGACCTGCAGTGATATGGAAATACTTGAGCCATTTATGTTTAAAAGAAAAAAATAATTTGGTATAAGACTGGACTATTACTTGGGTAGTAGTCTGTTACCAATGTACACAATGAAGCATGCAACCAGTCATTAGCTGACAAGTTAGATGTTGCAATACTCACCTTTCCCTGGTTATCTCCTCTGTGGGATGTGGATGATAAAAACTACAAGCAGTTCAATTACCTCTTTAAGGATCTTTAAGATACCAAAGTAACAGGTAAGAGGGTTTTTATCAAAGTACGGTATATTTAATATATATCTAACTGATTAAAGAATATATGTTAATGCGTGAAAATACACATCTTCATATATATATTTTTATTCCCCTCTCGCCCCTGTGGGCGGTCTATCCTTAAAGCTCATGTCCTCTACCAGAGGCCTGGGGGCTTGAGGGTCCTGTGCAGTATCTTAGCTGTTCCTAGGACTGCGCTCTTCTGGAAAGAGATCTCGGATGTTGTTCCTGGGATCTGCTGGAGCCACTCTCCTAGCTTGGGAGTCACCGCACCTAGTGCTTTACCTTCACCCTCCACATCTTCTCCAGCTCTTCTCTGAGCCCTTGTGACTTCTCAAACTTCTCATGTTCCTTCTTCCTGATGTTGCTGTCATTCAGTATCACTACGTCTATCACTACGGCCATCTTCTTTGGCTTCTCTACCACTATTTTGTCCATCTGTATCTGGAAGTCCCACATGATCTTAGCTTGGTCATTCTCCACCACCCTAGGGGGCGTCTCCCATTTTGACCTCGGGACTTCCAGGCCGTATTCGGCATAGATGTTTCTGTATACTATGCCGGCCACTTGGTTATGGCGTTCCATGCATGCCCTGCCTGCTAGCATCTTGCACCCTGCTGTTATGTGCTGGATTGTCTCAGGGGCATCTTTACACAGATTGCACCTGGGGTCTTGACTGGCGTGATAGACCCCAGCATCTATGGATCTAGGTGTTGATAGCCCGGATCTTGTTCTTACCATTCAGCTGTCTCCTCAGGACTTGCCTGACCCTCTGCAGGTACTTTGTGGATGCAGCTTTTCTAGCGACCTCTTCATGGTTCCCATTTGCCTGGGGGATCCCCAGGTACTTGTAGATGTCCTCTATGTCTGCAATGTTTCCCTCTGGTAGTTCGATCCCCTCAGTTCTGACTACCTTCCCTCGCTTCGTTATCATCCAACTACACTTCTTCAGTCCGAATGACATTCCGTTGTCGTTGCTGTATATCCTGGTGGTGTGGATCAGTGAATCGATGTCTTGTTCACTCTTGGCATACAGCTTGATGTCATCCATGTACAGGAGGTGGCTGACGATTGCTTCATTCCGTAGTCGGTATCCATAGCCAGTCTTGTTAATGATCTCACTGAGGAGGTTCAGGCCTATGCAGAACAGCAGTGGGGACAGAGCATCTCCTTAGTAGATCCTGCATTTGATGTTGACTTGTGCTATGGGCTTGAAGTTGGCCTCTAGTGTTGTCCGCCACATCCCCAATGAGTTCTTGATGAAGGCTCTTAGGATCCTGTTGATGTTGTACAGTTCTACACATTTCAGGATCCAGGTGTGGGGCATCGAGTCATAGGCCTTCTTGTAGTCCAGTGGTTCCCAAACTTTTTTTGCTAGGCCCCCCTTTGTTGTACAAGCAAATCTTTGCCCCCCCCCCCGCCTCTGGTATTCTTGCCAATTACATATGCCAATTAACAATTTTACCTCCTCACTACGTATGACGCTGGATACTGTAGCTCCTGTGAAAAATAGAGCCTCAAACCAAAAGTACTTGACTCCGTGGTATAATTCTCCCTCTGTCCAACTGCACACTTTTTTTGAGTTGGCTGTGAGCTCTGCCTGCCTCACAGACTCCAAGACCATATTCAGCCGCTGCATATGCTGCACCCCAGTGTCACTGTGGATGATGGCATCATCCAGATAGGCAGCATATGCAGCATACGGATGGAGCAGTCAGTCAATGAGGTGTTGGAAAGTGGTGGGGGCTCTGACCAAGCTGAACAGAAGTGTGACAAAGGTGGAGTGGAGAAGGCTCTGGAGACAATGGAATCTGCCAATAGCCCTTTGTTAAATCTAGTGTTGTGAAAAAACAATATCTCATTTTTTTTAACCAGGGTCACCAGAGAAGCACTTTCAGCTCCATGCTTTAAGGAGGTTGATATGATATATGTATTTGGCAGGCTCTAAAGGGTCCTTGCCACTAACTTTGCCAAATAACTTTAATCTGGAAGAAGGGAGCAATACAAGCACTTTATCTCCTGGTGAAAAATTGCCTGAGCCTAGCCCCTCTGTTGTACAGGCCCTGCTGATGTTCCTGTCCATTGATGACCTCCTCAATGTGTGTAGCTTTGCTCTCAGGTCCAGAAAGTATTGAATTTAATTTTAAGCTGGACTTGGACCTTCCTCCTAGTTTTCTTTAAAGAGGTCCAACACCTATCGCGGTTTCCTGCCTAACAGTAATTCAAAGCAAATAACAGATGGTCTAGCCAGTGATCCCAATTTTGTTCATCCTCATGAATTAACTTACAATTTATGGACGTTAGTCTTATTCAACTGCTCCACCAACTCATCTCTCTTAGGGTGGTGGATGCTGGTTGGAACAGATTTAATGCCCAGTAATTCCAACAGTTCTTTTAGTGTGCAAGATATTAATGAGGTGCCCTGGTCAGTTAGTATCACTTTTGGGATGCTGACTTGGGAGCTGAAGCAGTACTGCTTTGGAATATCATATTGCAAAATCCACCAGATCTAATATAAAGTGGTATCCCCATGCACTCCGATGAAATGGCCTGAGGAGGTCCTTGCCAATTAGCTCAAAAGGGACCTCTATTAACAGTAAAAGGCACAAAGTTGCTTTTGGAATGGTAGGCTGGTTTACCAGTGGACATCAGCACACATCCACCTGAATGCCTGGCCAATAGAATCAGGCCATGATTCAATTCAATTCAATTCAATTTTATTTATATAGCGCCAAATCACAACAACAGTCGCCTCAAGGCGCTTTATATTGTGTAGTAGATCGTAATGATTCATTCCAGAGTTTTTTCATATCTCATGTGACCTAATGTGCTGACTGGAAAATTATTTTCGGCATCTACAACTGGGTATACTCTTCCTGCATCCGAGTGTCATGACTCACTCAATTTAACCTGTCACTAAAAAATGTGGAAGTGATAGTGTTGGGTCAGGGCACACCATTTGATGATCATGAGACTGCTCTATTGGAAAATCTTCAGTGGAGTAAATTACCAGGACTGGGCAATTCTGGTGAACATGTCCCAGTCGCCTGAACCTCCAACACATCTACTCAGGCACTAATGCTGCTCCCAGTGAGTGGGGGCCAGTTTCTGCAGCTGCTGGGACCCGTGGAGCAATAGTAGGGTTAGTGGATAATCTTGAACCCTGCCCCACAGCAGCAGGCCGAGGTGGAGATGCCACCTGCAGGCTCATCCTCTGGGCTGGGATTGGCCCTCTCCCTGCTGTCCCATTCTCCAGTTGTCCCACCCTCTGGCTGTCCCACCCAGTGGTCCTCTGGCTGTGCCTGGTCTCAGGGAACCCATGCAACTGTTCCTGCTGGCAGCCCTTCTACTAACTGCTGCAGGACAGTTTGCTCCAGAGAGGAATGATTTTGGAAGTGGTAATGTGCTTCCTATGATCTGGTGATCAAACTGGAAGACAAACAAAACAAATAAAGAATACAATGGAGAGAAATTTACAGCTAAAATGGCAAGCCCTGAACATGTATGTTCACATACGTACATTATACCTCTGCAAATAATTGCAGATTCATGGGAAATATGGTTGTTTATGTAGATTAAATTACTGATATTGAGTATTATCATCCTGCTAGGGTTTAGAATCAGAATATTAGACTACCTGTATCCACAGTCATTTATCACTTTACTAGCTTAATCAACTAACGAAAGGTAATAATAAAAAATCAAAACAACCCCACCCATACAAAAAACAATAAGTGCTTATGTTAGATAATAGATTTATAAGGGTTTTTTCTGCAAATTCCTTAGTAACTAACTGAGACCTAAGAACATTTCTCTAGATCCACCCCTGTTCTTAAGTAGGCTAGATGATGCAAAGGTGTTTTCTTAACCAAGAGAAGAAATGTGAAAACAACCCCTTTTGTTTTTTTCTGTGGCCTTCAACATGCATATACATTATAAGTATATAATGCATGGCACATTAGAATAGAATAGAATAGAATTAAACTTTACTTGATTTTAAACTTTGTCACAAGTACAAGGCAACGAAATGCAGTTTGCATCCATCCAGAAAGTGCTTTAGCCATGATATAGATATATTACAAAATATAAATTAGCAATAATATAGATATATAAATACATTACAGAAATGGGTATGTTATAATGTACAAAGTATGAAGGTATGTTATGAATATGCTATAACTATAAGTATGTACAGGCTGTAGTGGTGTACAAGCTATGTACAGGC
>VUQG01038802.1:0-12932 GCA_015106755.1 Etia nguti
GCAGTGTTCGTTTGACTTTGGGACCTGAAGCGGACGGAGTTTTGGACCCAGATTACTCCGTGAGGCTCCCGACTACGGTAGCCGTAATGCTCCAACAATCCATCAAGCGGTGCGGCTTTGTAGTTTACCAAAGTGGTACTAAAACATTTTTTGACAGATTTTTGAGCGCCGTGTACCACATAAAATTGGTTCGAGGTCAGTAAACACAGCCAGAACTCATACATGAGGCGCACCGGATTATAAGGTGCACTGTCGATTTTTGAGAAAGTGCTCCTTATAGTGCGGAAAATACGATATACAGAAGAAAAGAATATATCGCAATATATATCGTTACCGCACATGCCTCAAATTATACCGCAATATGGATTTTAGGCCATATCGCCCAGCCCTACTGTGAGTCATGCTGAGCTGCTTTAGTAGAGTCCTGCCATTAAAATCCGGAGCTGGGAATGCTTCATACCTGCAGGTCTGAACCTGCACCGACGGTTTATTAGGCATACGTCCGTGTGTGTTTTAAAACAGGAAGCTGGTTTTTGCCGCCAGCTCGTTGTTCTTCTGAGTTTGATGCTAAACTTGAGTTGTTCCATTTCTCTACAGGCTGGCTCTACTGGCTGCAGGGGCTCTGCGGGATCATCTGCCTGCTCAAGTCTGGCATCAGCGTCCTGCACCTCATCACCGCCTCCCAGAACATGGCCGCCATGGACGCCACCGAGCGGGAGAAGGCCTCGAAGATGAAGTGAGAGGTCACAGGGAGGTGGCGAGAGCTGCGACAGCATTAGCAGATCCACCGCGGTTTCACATATTGTTGTTTTCTTAAAGGGAAAGTTTGTCAGACTGACACAGATTCTGACCAAATATGGAGAAAAATATTGCAAATCCACAGCACAGCCTTTAAATCACAACATAAACTCATAACGCAAACATAAAGGATGACATGCACTGTTACACGTAGTGATAAACAGACTGGTCCCCAGTTACCCCTCACCTGTTTTATTACGCTAACGTTAGAGGCGTGTCCGTCGGTCTAACAACGTTAAAGCTGAAACGAGCTGACAATTTGTATCCGATTTATCGATTACACAGAAACAAATGTTGCTCATTCTCGCTGCCAGACTTTCTCAGTTTTTCATTATAATGATAGTTTTTTTTTTTAAAAAGAGTTTGAACAGGCAGATACGGAGGACCAAAAGTAAAAATGAATTTAAAAATCACTGAAAGAATAAGAAGTAATGTTAATAATGACTGTAGGCAGGATATATATCCTGTTATTTGCTCCTGTGTTTATACATCCATCAAAATTTAAATCCAGAAAGAAAGGAAATACAGAAGTGACTAAAGTCAGGGCAAAATAAATGTGGTGAGATCTAAAAGGACACATGTAGGATAAATATGTAAATATAGAAGCAAATACATTTTAAAATGATTATTATTATTATTATTATTTTTCCCCATTTTACCGACCAAACTATTAACTGATGCACAAGGTAAAAAAAAAGAAAGAAAATACCAATCAGATACAGATTATTGTAATTATTATTATTATTGCTGTTATTATTAGTATTCTATTATTATTATTGTTATTATGTGTCATTTCCAGGTGTGTAGCAGCAGGATTGTGAGGAGAGACTTTAAATTGTCCTCCGGCTGTCTGTGATCGGTACCTGCTGTTAGGTCGATGTTGTCGGCTCAGTGATTGTGATTAATTGATGGATGATTGATGGGAAGCTCAGTCTGAAGCTAAGAGGAGGCGGGGCGTTCAGGCTGACTGGATGCACCTGTGCAGGTGTGCGTGTAGATGATGTCATGAATCTGTGGTGTCTGTCAGAAGGCCTAAGGCTGTCTGCTGGGCACCGACGTTTTTATATGGAGGAAAAACTCCACGTGTGTTTAAATGAATGAGGAGCAGCTGATGACAGGTAGCGCCCGTTAACCATCCGAAGGCGCCTCCGCCGTGACCGTCAGGCTGGTTACCGACACGTTAACGGTAAAATCTAAATTCTAATGCTTATTCCACTCTCTGAAAATCCACTTTTTGTTCCTTATTTAATTTTTTTTATTCGTTTTTTGATTTGTGAAGACGAAACTGTCCCTGAAATGACGACATGACCAAAAGCTTAAATATTCCTCTCGCCTTTCATTCTGTTCCCGCGCCTCATTTCCTGTTCCTGCTGATGCTTGGCTGATTAGATGGAGGCTGAACAGTAGCTGGGTTTATTTTATTTTAGTGTTCGGAGACGAAGCGTCTCCTCTGTCAGAAGCTGTACGTTTACCTCACCTGAGGAGCACCGAGTGTTACTTGTGTGTGTCGCTCTGACGGAGCCAATCAGAGAGCGTGCTGAAATCTGCATATTGTATTTGCTAGAATGTATTCGTATGAAATATATATCTCGACCTGAAAGCCAAGTTTGATGTTCTATTTAAAAAGAAATAATGTCGTAATTTAAATATTTGATGCTCGTTTTGTTTGCTTGGTTTGAATTTACTGTAAAAAAATATTTTTAAAAAAGCTGCAAAATAAAAATCTTGTGTTCAATAAAAAAAAAAAAACCTTTGAGTTACATTCAGATTTGTATTTAGACTTTTCTCCTTCAGTGCAGCTTGGACTCCATGAGCTGACGATTTGATTGGTTCTGCTTTATTTCAGCGTTTTTGCTGCTTCACAGGAACTGAAGGTTTATTTTAGAAAAGCTTTGAATACGAGTGCAGAGCTTCCAAAGCTGCTGTGCTTCTGTGTTTCTTCTTCCTGTTTCATATCACATCAAATCTTATTTATTGGCAAAGTCTTAAAATTCTTGTTCTACTGAAGCCAAAATTTTTAACCCAACCTGGAACAGCTTAAATGAGGAACAGCTCAACAATCTAAAAGTCTAAAATAAAGGAGCCGACAATGAAATGAATTCATGCTGTCATAATACTGCATGTTAATACTGACACTGTGGGGACGTGATCGTGAGAACATCTGCATGTCAGCTGTGAATGAAAGCGCTGATGCACAGCTGTGTCTTAGGTGGATGCCTGAACACATCTGGATGCACGGTGAGACACAAACACAAACCCAGCGTGGGCCAAAGAGAGTTTTTACTGGGATGCTGAAGCCTGGACAGAAGTAAACAGCCTGCAGCTCTGATCATATAACGACTCTAATTTATATAAAACCAGTTTCTTAAAATCCTGAACAGAAGCTGAACTTCTGTAGCTTCCTGTTTCTCTCACGGCTCTGAATGTTGACTTCAGCTCGATTTGTCCACAGATCATCCAGTTTTTCTGTTCTCATATTCTCAAAATGTGGGAGAGTGTCCCTGCAGGTGGACAGGTAGTGCAGTGCACTTAAAGAGGGACACCTGGTCACTCCACCTGGACCTGCAGGGCCACGGGACAGCCGGGCCTCTCTTTAAAACAGCTGCAAACATCTGCAGAAGTGCAGCTGCCTGTGATTGTTTTTCTGTATTTCAGCCTGGAGACCCAAGGGCCCGCCTTCACCTTCCATTCACTCTTACATTAAAAATAAAATAGCTGTTTTCATCTGAATATCAGTGCTGACACGTGCCCCGTTCCTCACTTTGAGAGAAAATCACATCAACTTTAATTATTACAACAGCAGAGAGAAAATGAACAAATATAAATAAAAGAAGTTCAGTAAGTAGAAATAAAAAATAAATAGAATGGAAGTAACAATTTTATAAACAAGGTAAACAAAAATTTAAAAAAAATAATAAAATGAAAATAGCTCAATGAATGAAGTAAAATCAAAATAAAAGAATAAAACTAGTTTAATAAGTGTAAAGAAAGCAGAAAATGTCATTTTGCGTTACACGAGCTCTAGATAACTGCACTAAACTGGCTGAACAATAATAATAAAATCCAGCTCTGCACATTTAAAGTCGGCCGGATTCGTGGGGATGTCCTCCGCGTCGTGGCTGGGTTACTGTCAGCACTCATTGGTGCAGTAAGTCCGCCCGAGACGAGAATTTAGAGTTTTTTGAATGGAGTCTGGCGGGCCGCGCGGTGTGGCCCGTTCACGGACGGACGTCATGTGTTTTGAGGTTACATCCAGCTGTTGCACTTGCGCGCATCGTTACCTTTAAGATGCTCGGGGATAAAGGCTCATTTTAGCCGAACCCGACACCATTTTACCGGAGAGTTTGGCGCGAACGCGGCTCGGATCACTGCCTGTCAGCTCTTCCCCGACGAGCAGCGCCCGTTTTCGGGTTCCTTTAAGCGAAGTGGCGGATTTAACGGCCGAGCTGATCCCATAAATGTCGGATTTGATTATCTGTCGGCCTACCGAGAAGTGGCGGGGGCGAGAGGGACGGCGCGGCACGAGACGAGCCGAGACGGGGTCCGCGAGGAGGGTGCACACGCCAAATACTTTCCCTTTAAAGCAGAGAGGGACAGAGGGGGTGAAGAAGAGATAAAAAAAGAAAAGGAAGAAAGAGCGAAGGGAGGGAGGGCGAGAGGGAGCGCGAGGGAGCGGGTTTGAAAAAAACAGAAAGATGTCATCCTGTCGATTCAGACACCGAGGCGGAGCCACGGACCGCGGCCGACCGGGAGCGCTCTAGCCGGGGGACGAGCCCTACGCAACGCCGAGGCTCGGAAGCCGACGCTGCGGCCTTGTCGGAGCTATAAACGAGTCCCGAACAGCTGCTGCTATGATTAGCACGTCTCGACTGCTCGGCTTCGCCATTAAAATACTTTGCATGCATATTTTTATTCCAGTCGACATAAGCAAATTAAATTAAACCGCACCATTAAAGCAAGCATGATACCAACCATTCTGTCGCATTTACAGAAGCATCTGCTCAGTGACTGTTTAGCTGCCATATTAACTCCTGCCTCCCGGAGGCTTCTTCTCTAAGAAGTGTCAGGGCTTTGGAACTCATTTCCTCCGCCGATTTCCCCTGTCGGTGAGCCGGGCAGGTGGAGGGGAGCTGCCATACAGGCCTCGCGTTTTGTTTTCACAGCAGCTCCCGGAGCTTTTCTTCCTCCCCCTCCTCCTTCTCCTCCACCTCCACCTCCTCCTCCTCTTCGGTCCCCAGCTGGGTCTCCTTCAGGATGGACACCTCCTGGAGTAATTTCCTCTTTCAGGTGAGTGCTGAATTCCCGCTGCTGCTGCCTGGTTTGGGCTTTTTGAGGGCGGGTGGGGGCCGTTTGGCTTTGCTGCAGGTGGGGAGGTCACGGAGGGGTCAGGGGGAAGTTGGTGGTGTGGATCCCCCTCGTCTCCACTTGAATCCTGCTGACCTGTCACCCGGGGCACTGCCCCCTTATTTAACCTCTCTGTCCCCTGAAAATGAGAGCAGGACTTGTTTTTGTCCTCACTGATTCTTATATAGCGCTTTTCTTCTCTCCTGGAGCACTCAGAGCGCTTTATAGCCATTCACACAAGCATTAACTTACTAACGTTCACACACATTCATACTCCATACATCGGAGAGGGTTAATGTCTTGCCCAAGGACATTTGGCATGCAGACTAGGGGGACCACCCACCAACCTTCCTGCTCTACCTCCTGAGCTACAGCCACTCTGCATGAACCCTTCAGGGGGCAAATAAATACTAGTTGCCCCCTTTAGAAACGCGCCTCGACCCTCTTTAGTTTGTAATCGAACTTCAGGTTGAACATCAGGGTAAAACCAGTCGGTACTTTAAACACATGAGACTAAAAGGAGTTTATGGCTGCAAAATTACTTCTAAAATAAATTTGATTGTTTAAAAATAATCCATATCTTTCCCTCTTTTGGCCAAAGTGTCAAAGCACATGACAGACTGTCAGCTTCTTCTCATTCTTCCATAAGACCCATGGAGCGTAAACTGGTCCTGCAGCTCTGCTGTGGCAGGTTTTTGTGAAAAACTAATTAAACCAAGATAAATAATTTTTGCACTTTGAATGTGACCTATAACCTCTGAAAGCTTGTTTCTAAATAGCCAGGCGGCGCTAAAACAAAAAGACAAGAAGAAAGCTGGCCTGAGAGGCCGGATGTTCCCACGTCTGAGTACTGAACTTTTTCTCTTACGGAGAGAAACTTTTCAGCACTCTCTAACAAAATGTGAGAAAATGTGTTGTTGTGGTCTGATGAGGCCAAGATTGAACCTTTTGGCCATATTTCTGAAAGCTGCAGTATGTCTGGCACAGAAACAACACTGCACGTCACTGAACGAACACCATGGCCATGGCAAAGCACGGTGGGGGCACCATTGTGCTCCTGGACGTCTGCTAGAAAGCTGAAGATGAAATCTGTGGGGTGACCTGAAGAGGGCGCTGCACAGGGCTGATAGATACCGAGCTCTTTTTGTAAGCAAAAGAAATTCAGGAGGAGCCATGCCAGGGCTCTAGAGTGCGACCAATTTTTCAATGGTGCGACTAAAAAAAAATCCTAGGTCGCACCGGTGCGACCAACTGTTCACAACTCTGAAAGACACACACATTATGGCCCTATCGTGATCTAAACCAATCAGAGATAGTCTGATTGGCCATGGTCGGCCGTGTGTACGTTTGAAAGTGCAGGTGGATAGAGAGAGGTGAGTAGCTTGAATAAATCGATATTGATTCATTAAATCCTGAATCAACTTTTAAATATAAATGTATTTTGCCAAAATCTCAGGTTAAAGCTCACAAAACTATTTCAACAACCACCAAACAGCAAATGAGAGCAGGTAAACGTTCCACACAAAGATGTAAACACAGAGTGCGGAGCCGACTCATCAGAATCAGCTTTCTCTTTCTCGGCTTTCTCACCCGACGGCACGTACACGGACACGCCGTCGGGGCTGAAAGCCGACAGCTCACTGATTCTGATGTGCTGGGTCTGCACTTTGTGTTTACGTCTTTTTTGCGCTAGATTCTGAGCTGCAGGTTTCGTCTCTCTCCAACCAAAATTGACTGAACCAGCAGCAAAAGAAGATCCAAACTACGCTTCAGATTTGATAAACATTGTCATTAATTCCCTCTTACTTTTGCTGTCTTGCTTCCACCACGATAAAATCACACTTCATGCACAGCTCTCTCTCAGTGTACTTCAAGAACAGTTTCCCATCTCAAATCTCTGTTTTCTGCATTATTCGTATGCTTATTACGGACAAGACATGTACAGTGCTGTTGGCCGCTGTTTTATTTTTTGTTTTGTTTTTTGTTTTCCAAAAATGACCTCCGACTAGAAAGCCTCATTTCTGCTGTTTAATAGCAAAGAAATGTAAAGTTTTTCAAAATTATGCCAAATTGCAAAATGCTTGGCTGTGTTTCTAATAAAACCTCTGTAACTTTGCTCTGCTTCACTTCAGCAGCATCAGGTAATGTTCATATGTTGATTCATGGTTTTCTTCAGTTTTTTGTTCTACTGCAGAATATTTTAAGCCGGATATCTACTATAAAAAGCCAGGCCAGGAAAATCTCCTTCATGTTTCTCTGTGTTTTATCAATTCAATTCAATTCAATTCAATTTTATTTATATAGCGCCAAATCACAACAACAGTCGCCTCAAGGCGCTTTATATTGTATAGTAGATCGTACAATACTAGATACAGAGAAAACCCAACAATCATATGACCCCCTATGAGCAAGCACTTTGGCGACAGTGGGAAGTAAAAACTCCCTTTTAACAGGAAGAAACCTCAGGCAGAACCAGGCTCAGGGAGGGGCGGCCATATGCTGCGACCGGTTGGGGTGAGAGAAGGAAAACAGGATAAAGAGATGCTGTGGAAGCATCTCTTTATCCTGTTTATCCCAGTTTTATCCTCAGTTACCTTGACACAAAGGCATCTGCTGTGATGCTTAAACCTCTGATGAAGTCTCAAAAGTGTCAGTACTGATAAATGATCAGAATTATAATATTTCTGACTGTCTGAGGCAAAATTGAATCTAATCGAATTGGGACCTTGTGGATCGGAATCGAATGGATTATAGAAATCAGTGATGATACCCAGCCCTAGTGAGTAGCCTAGGCCCGACAGAAGTGGATGTAGCTGTGGGTAATGAGAAAAGATGAAAAGAACAATTGATAACTTTTTCATTAAGGCCTGATCCGTCTGAAATTCATAGCCAGTGCTCTGACATGGAGCCATCAACCTCTGAACACTGAAAAAGCACAGTGTATCCAGAAAACACATTATATGCTGCAATAAATGCACTGCCCAAGTGTCCCCCCTCCCCATTGCCTTTCAATGGCAGACAGCAGCAAACAGGTATTCATAGGAGGCTAAGATGATGATTAAGTTTAACATTGTCTACAGTATTGCCAAAGAGTGCCAAAGTGCCAAAGCACTCTAAGCACAAGCACTTTTTGAGTAGCATATCTGTCTTGTAGAACTGTGCTCCAAATAAAGTACTTTTTGTTGACAAGATTGTTAGTTAATCATTTACAACTCAATATTGTTTGTATGGACAGCAATTTTTTTTTAAAAAGTGAACATGTAAAACAGTGGGGTTCAGCGATTCGGGTGAAAAATTCGGGTGCACCTAACTTTTGTGCTGGTGCACCTAAGAAAAAAAGTTAGGCACACCAGTGCAACCGTGGCAAAAAGTTAGTCTGGAGCCCTGCATATAGAGGAGTTTAGGTCATACCCTCATCTATAGTCAGGAGCTGTGGGTAGTGACCAAAAGAATGAGATTGCAGACACAAGCAGCGGAAACGAGCTTCCTCCGAAGGGTGGCTGGCCCCTCCCTTAGAAATAGGGTGACAAGTTCATCCATCCGGGAGGGGGTCAGAGTAGAGCGCTGCTCCTCCACATCGAAAGGAGCCAGCTGACAAGGATGCCTCCTGGCCAAGGGGATTTATTCAGCATGGCTACAACAGCATCCTGCAGCGACATGCCATCCCATCCAGTTTGCATTTACTTGGTCCATCATTTATTTTTTAACAGGAAAATAATCCCAAAGACACCTCCAGGCTCTTTAACGGCTATTTGACTAAGAAAGGCAGTGACTGAGTGCTGCGTCAGATGACCTGGCCTCCACAGTCACCTGACCTAAACCCATTCGAGATGTTTTGGGAAGAAATGGAGCTCAGAGTGAAGGCAAAAGGGCCAACAAGTGCTCAGCATCTCTGGGAATTCCTTTGAGACTGGTGGAAAACCATTTCAGGTGACAACCTCATGAAGCTCATCGAGAGAATGCCAAGAGTGTGGAAAGCAGTAATCAAAGCAAAGGGTGGCTGTTTTGAAGAATCCAAATTATAAAACATCTTTTGAATTATTTACACAGTATTCACACACTTTTTTGTTTACTGGATAATTCCATATGTAATTCCATAACTCATTCATAGTTTGAATGCCTTCATTGAGACTCTACAGTGTAAATAGTCATGAAACTAAAGAAAAACCATTCAATGAGAAGATGTGTCCAAACTTTTGGGTGGTAGAGTATATATATATATATCAAATAACTGATAGAAATCACCAAACACTGTGCAAAGGGTTATGGGGATTAAGACTCAGGTGGAGCTCACGATTTATCCAGGGGAGAGCTTCATCATTATAAGCTCTTTCACCCAATAAACCCTAAATCTGTGTGAACAATTGACTGTATGAAGAACACAATATATTATTTACCATCAGTTTTAGTTTAATTCAATTCACTTAATTTAAGCTAACATAATCATCCTGCTGTCACCAGGTTCCTGCAAGGCAGAGTAAATCGATTTGGTGATCAATTATTAACTCATGTACTAACAGAGACTTGGAAGAGAGAGACATAATGTTTAATAATCCACATTTTGCTGTTTTACTCTTTTTTTTTCTCTTTTTGGTCCCAACTTTGGATAGTCACATTTGGCAGGGAGGGGTGTTAATAAATTTGGCCAAATGTAGAGCTGAAAATGAAACGCTTACAAACATATACCATAAGGCCAGCTGCAAAAATACTCCTGTTCACGCCTTTCAGTCACAAACTGACTCTGAGCCTCTTTAGTAAATCCAACAGCTTTTAAATACCAAAACAAGTCTTTGTGCGGCTGCAGACATAAGTAAATCTGACCCTAAATGTTACTTCTTTAAAATTCCAGCCTTTGTAATGAAGAATTATTTTTCACAGGCTGTTCTTGTTTATATGACCTCCACATAAACAGTGGGGTTTGAAGACGTGGTGAAGTAAGATGCACATTTTGTAGTCCATCTTCTGCACATTGTAGTTGTAACATGGTGAACATCCAGGTTCACGTCATTAAAGAGAGACAAGTGTAAGGTCATTCCAGTTTTCAGTACAAGGCTCTTCTCTTTTCCTAAGTCCCTAGAAATTTTCCAACCCACCTGAAAGCCTTCATAAAAGAGTCTGTGGCTTTAAACGTAATGTTGGGCTGTACAAAACAAGCGATATGAAGTGGCTGTTTGGTCTCTCCAGTGTAGAGGTCTGAGCACTCCTCGCTGCACTGTACAGCATACACTACGTTGTTTAGTTTGTCTTTGGGAAGATCCAGTTTTTGTCTGAGTGTGTGGCTGGGTCTAAAGTACACTGTCGTGCTTGCAGAAGACTCTCCTGAGTTTCTCTGATAAACCAGGTGCATAAGGGATGACAGTGTTGTTCTTTTTGTCATTCTCAACCACAAAGATCAATACAGCATCCAAATCACTGAAGACACCACCCATCTATACCAGTGTTTCCCAACCTTTTGGAGCCACAGCACATATATCACATTAGAAAAATCACATGGCACACCACCAAACAAAAATGTCACAAAAAGCATATTGATAATTTTTCCTTCGTCTGGGTCAGAATTTTCTCCAGGACCCAGGTCAGATTAACTACTTTTTCTTTTCAAATATTTATCTATTGCTATTACACACTGAGTCGTCTCACAGCATGACTATTATTATTATTATTATTATTATTAAAACTACCTGCTCAACCAAATGGTCGAGCACATTTTGAGTCACTATATTTCAATAAGAAGAGTGCCTAACTTCACTCCCACTAATTGAGCCATCTCTACTACTTGGTTAAGGTATGCAGTGCTGAAAAAATCCTCCAGATGTCAATGTGAAAGTAAACGGTTGGTTCTTCTTATCTCTCTCCCAACCAGGAAGTCAGAAACCAAAAAACCATCCAACATATTTTGAGTGTTTATGATTAAACTAAGGTAGGAAGGTATAATTTTTTGATATATGGCTAGTGTTAGAGGACTTACTGAACAGATTTATGTGACTTGACATCATAAAAGAAATGAAATTAAATGTTTAATAATTTTTTGAAAAAGTGCTGGTTAACTTGTCACTTTATGGTGCTAATGCTAACATTAACCTAAATGTTATTAAAATTGATTATTTGCCATAAAATCAAACCACTGGACCCATTTTGTTTATCCATTGCTGTTGGTAAATATGCTGAAAGAATTTCCTCAGTAAATAATATTAGTAAATATGATAAAAATCAAGAGTAACATGTGAAAATCACAAATATCAAAACTAATTACCTTTTAACTAAATTACACTAGCTGGTAAATTAATATTACTAAGTTGACAAAATTATAATTTCATGTTTTACAAGTGCTAAATGGACGCTAAACAATGATATGGCTCAAAACCACATGCTCCGGTGGCGGATTCGTGAGCGGTGTCTCCTTTTTTTTTTTCAATTTTTATGCCTGTCGGTTTGGTTCTTTAGCCATCAGAATTATTGTCTGAAGGCCAAGAGACGGATTTACTTTACCAAGT
This sequence comes from Etia nguti, assembly GCA_015106755.1. Lineage (NCBI taxonomy): Eukaryota > Metazoa > Chordata > Actinopteri > Cichliformes > Cichlidae > Etia > Etia nguti. The sequence continues at coordinate 11,637 of VUQG01038802.1, forward strand.
GGAGCATTATGGCCTTGCCATATTGGTCCATTTGATTGACCTTTGTTATTATTATTTATTTATTTTATTTTATTTTACTTTCAGTTGTTACAGACGGGACAGACATGACTGGGGGATAGAAAAGGGAAAAAGAAAGAAAGAGAGGAATGGAAAGAAAAATAGAAGGGAAGAGGGACAGTGAGAAAGGGCACTTAAAAAAATCTCCTGGATCACCTGTTGAGAGAAAAAAAAAAGAATAGAAAACACACAAAAAAGAGAGAAACATAATAAACACAACACCATCGTAGTAATCTAGCTAAGTGTAAATAACAGTACATACTAAATATTGAATGTTATTATGCAGCACGCAAGACTGACAGCGCAAAATGTGCTTTGAGGTAGCAGCCAAGAAAGGTGTAGTTTGTGTCTGTGAACAATCGTGTGTACACCTATGTGCACACCTATGTGGATGAACGCAGTTGTGTTCAAAAGGTTTCTCCATGTAACGATCTGCTCGGGGGTATGGGGAGCCATAGCCCCGTCCCCCAGGGCATGAAGCAGGCATAGAGGAGATCGAGGCTCCAGACATCCAGAGGCCCCCAGAGTGCGAGAACCCAAGGAGGACCATCGGAGGGGCAACTGTGCCACCCTCCTGGGAAGAGCTGAGGAAAGCCTCAGACGAGGGGTCACCCAGCAGCCACAGAGCAGAAGCCAGAGGGGGCTGCAGTGACGTGCCCGCGGGCTCTGCCAGCAGCCAGCTGCGCCAGAGTGGACTGAGTGCCAGGCCCAGAGGCCTGAGGGCCCCCCACCCCCAGGAAGGGGCCCGACTGACCCACAGGCGCCAGGCCCCGTCAAGCAGCCACCGGGAGTGAGCCGGTACATACCTGAGCGCCCAGCCCCGGACACCAAGAACCACCAACGTACCGATGTCTGAAGGCATCAGCCACCGGCAGGGAGTGTGGTGAGGGGAGATAGGCCTCCATACCTTGGAGGGCCTGAGGTGTTCCCAGAGAGGTGGAGTCTAAGTCCAACCTGACATATAGACATTGACAAACAGGCACACACAGTCACAAACGTGCATTCCCACCCTCATGCACACATATACAAATACTCGGCACTCACCCAACGTGGAGACAGACACAAATAGACACTCTACACACAATCACACTCCCCAAACATTACATTAACATTATTAGCTATTTGGCATTGATGTTAATTGATATTGTTATTTTATTGTGTGTTATTTTATTGTGTAATTTGTATGTTTGTACAGCACTTTGGTCAACACCACTGTTGTAATTAAAAGTGCTATATAAA
>VUQG01038804.1:0-17216 GCA_015106755.1 Etia nguti
CCAGACATGTGTTTTCAATGTTCTTTAAATATACTGCCTACAAACACACACAAGCACAGCACTTCCAGTGCCAGATAGTTAAAACGAAACCCCTCCCATGTTGTCTCTGAAACAAAGTTCAATTTATCCACGAAAAAAAAAAATTTACACAACTTAACTTTAGGAGATTCACCTGTTGAGTAAACACCTGAGCAGCAGTCAAATCCTTTCAACCTAAAATCTGCATTTTAATACTCTGTCAACTAGATTTACAATTCACTTTCTGAAAAAGATCATTATAAAAAAATACCCTATGGTGTTAAGATCATTTCAACCTGGGAGTTTCAAATAAAAAAAATATTAGAAGAGCTATTTCATAATGATATTTATTTATTTATTTATTTGTTGAAGTTTTAAAGAGAGAATAAACAGAGAGTGAATGTGAAAGAACGCTTTTTATGATATGGTTCAATTTACATTAAACATGACCGGTGTTACCTGGTTGTGTGTGTGTGTGTGTGTGTGTGTGTGTGTGTGTGTGTGTGTGTGTGTGTGTGTGTGTGTTACCTACTCCTCACGACATTGCGGTCAATAAAACCTGCCTTTCTTGCTGTGTTTCTGTGGCCTGGCTGCAACCCTGCATGGTTTTACCCACACACACATACAAACACACACAGAACACACACACACATACAAACACAGCCGCACACACACAGCTTCTGCAGTCTTGTAAACCCAGGTTGTGTTGTTTCCAGCAGCAGTAATATTTTATGAGGGTTTGGTGAGGGAATTACGGCTGCTCGGGTCACGAAATCAGGTTACCGACTGTTTGTCAGTGATGTGAACAGATTTAGTGTTCGAAATTACAGGTTACATAGATTTTACATGAACTACAACCAGACATTTTATTAGGTACACCTTGCTAGGATGGGGGTGTAACCCCCTCTTGCCTTCACAACTGCCTTTATTCTTGATGGCACAGGTTCAAAACGGTGCTGGAACCATTCCTCACAGATTTTGATTCATATTGACATGACAGCATAAAAAAGTTGCTGCAGATAATGTAAATCTCTCGTTACACTGTATCCTAAAGGTGCTCTGTCGGACTGAGATCAGGTGTCTGCTGAGGCCATTTGAGAACAATGAATTCATAGGCTAAATGATGGTCAACTGGTACTAGGTGGTTGTGTGCAAAGAAACCATTATACAAGGCAGGATGAATACATGCTTTTGTGGGGTTTTTTACAACAAATTCTGAACCTACCATCTGAATGTTGCAGAAGAAGTTGAGGCTCATCAGATCAAGTAACATTTTTACAAACGCTTGCCCAATTTTGGTGAGCCTGTGCAAATTGAAGCCACAGTTTCCTGTTCTTAGCTGACAGGAGTGGCACCCAGCGTGGTCTTCTGCTGCTGTAGCCCATTTGCTTCAAGGTTCAGCATATTATGTGGTTTCTCTCAGGGAACTGCCACTCAAGGGATACTTTCTCTTTTAAGACCATTCTCTGGAAACCCTAGAGATGGTTGTGTGGGGGAAACCCAGTAGATCAGCAGTTTCTGTAATAATAAGATCCAGCCTGTCTGGCATCAACAACCATGCCACATTCAAAGTCACTTAAATCATCATTCTTACCAATTCATCGCCATGTCTGTGTTCCTAAATCTACTAAGTTGCTGCCATTTGGTTGGCTGATTGCATACTTATGTCCGGTGACAGCCCCCATTTATACTAAAAGGACTGCATCTTTGCTTTCACAAGGCAGCTCAGACTTGCCACGTTTTCCTTTTCTTTGGATCAACCAGAGATTCTTCTACTTTGTTCAGGGTGTGAGAATTACAGCAACGTAAACTTGTATGGCAAAAGATTGCAGTAATTTTGTCACACTGTTTTAGATTAAAAAACAGTGCACTAAAGAGGCTCATTCATTAAGTTTAAAGATGAATGTTGGCAAATTGTGTCCTTAAAGCATTTTTTGGCCATTTATTGTATCAGCACTTAGCCTCATGCTAAATCCAGACTTTTTAAAAATATTTTTTAAGCAAATATTGATGAGAAAAAGAGCTATACTATTATTTGACTACGCATTAACTTGAAGTAATCCAGTCCCATGGTGATGGTTTGACGAGTATATGAAATCATGAGAACAGCAGCGACTTGAGCAATGTGTCTCCTTAGATGAGTTAGATTTCACAGCAGTGAGACGTTTGTGTGATGGAAACTGAAAATTAGACTGCCAACAAAAAGCGCACATCAGAAGCTACTGCCAGCAGCTGTGATCCTTTAATGTCTCATGTTCAGCTCCAAGAAGGCAAAATATTAGATTTTCTCCCTCTGAATTCACTGCCCTTGTTCCGTCTTTCTTTCTTTCTTCCCCCTGTTTTATGAGAGGCTGTAAAAGTCTGAGCCAAAACCTGCTGGATGCTTTTATATAGAAAACACTAAAACAGCAAACGAGAGCTGATCACGAACATGGCTGAAAGGAAAGGAAAGGAAAGGAAAGAAAAGGAAAGGAGAGGGTGTTACGCTATATATACTGTTTATAAAAAAAAAAGTGTCAGATCTAATGTGTCTCCAACTAAAAATGATTGAACACTGTTTTGAGTATTTGTAACAGATGTCTTATGACTCATCATGCTAGGATAAAAAAAAAAAAACCTAGCTGTGAAGATCCCCGTGGAAAGGAAAGGAAAGCAAAGGAAATGAAAGGAAGGAAAGGAAAGGGAAAAGCCACAATTAAGCGATTAGGTCACTCGTATGCGTCACAGTGTTTTAAAGTAACACGCTGGCAACACTGTTGCCTGTGAGTGTAAGTAAGAAAGTGAGGCATGCTGTAACATAAACTACAAGTTGAAAGTTTTAAAAGACAAAAACAAAACACCACAGTTAAGTTACAGATGTGTTACAGAATGACTCATGAGGAACCACAGTTGTGAAGCAACATATTTGTCATAAATACTGTATGAGGTGTTTTAGGTGAATTGAAGGAAAGGCTCAAAAAAGCCTCCTCTGGAGGGCACTACATCAAACAGTATAGAGGCACTATACAAACAGATACTGTGTAACAAATGACCACTTACCAAAAAAAATGTGTAATTTTAATTTACCTAAAACATGGGGTTATTCCAGGTGATTGTAAAAATGCAGTTTGCAGTGAAGTTGTACCTGCAGTTGAGAGGTTGATGCGTTTGCAGCTCAAAGACCTCTGTTGTTTGAAAGCCCACATAAGGAGCAATACAGAGCACAGATGCCTGCACTTACATCCAAATGCATAGTCTTGCTATTTAATTTTATTAAATTCACCCGAGGAACAACTTATAGTTAACGTTTTGATTAGTTTTTGGAATCGCGTCATCAGACCTAAACATTAATTGTTTTCCAACAGCCTATTCATGCAGATAGATGGCTAAAAATTATTCTGTTGTATGTTTAGGTGATGTATTGCACTTAAATGGGCCTGATGTGCTTCATAATCAAGCAAATGTTGTATTTTTCTTTGATATATTTGCCACTTTAATCTAGACATCTTGTGTTTGCATTCTTTCAATATTACCTCTTCCCCTTGCAAAACTGCTTTCATGGTTGGTGTATGTTTTTAACCTATAATGGCACTAATTGCCATCATATCCGTGTTCTATATTTTTCCAGTGTTTATTCCAGGAAACTAGCCAAAAGGGACAAGAGCATTTCCAGGATTCTTTCATTTGGGATGGCATGGTGGGGGAGGGTGTGTGGGGGAGGGTGTTTGAGTGGCCTAATAATAGAAAAAAAACTGGCATCAAACTATTCCTAAAGTAAAATCACACGTTATCCAGAGTCATATATATTATATATATCATGAGACCATAATTATTGATTCACTCATTCATTGTCTTTGGACTGTGGGCAGAGAGAACCCATGCAGACACAGGGAGACTCCACACAGCTGATCTGTGAGGAAACAGTCCAAACCATTGTACTGTGTAACCTAGCATTATATCATATACACATAATAGAGTTAGAGGTAGATTTGCTAATGCACTGCACCAGAACAAACTGGATTTTAGTATTAAAAAAAAGTACTGCCGGTATTTTTTAAAGAGAGTGAAGTCACAAGATTGTGTTTAAGATCACAGAGATGTTTTTGACTGACCCTGTTGCATGTTGAGTTACTTTCTCAAAGTGCAAAATATAAGGAGGAGAATATTTAAATCAAGAGCACAAACTGGTTTACTAACATCAGCGACAAGCAATTTACTGCTAATTGTCCTAATATTAATGCTGACAAAAAAACATGTCTTACTTTTTGAACTTGATATTGAAATAAACTGACAATACCTTCGTTTTGAAAATAGTACAGCTTTTATAAAACACCCATAAAACTAACCACACCTATTAGCACTATTTGGGGGTCGTGCTCACATGCTATTTTATTCTGTTTAGCAACTCTGGCTCTTATTCTATTATTTTAAAGCTTTAGTTACTTAGTATTTCAGTGATTATCAAGCAAGTACACAGGGAGAAAAAAACATGATGTTTGATGGGAGCTTTTTCATTTCTTTCCATGCAGTGTGCAGATAACTGAAGACCTTTGTAACACAAGTAATAACATAACTATAACTGTAATGTAATTACTGAATTTAGTGCATTAACGCATTACAATCCATCCTAAGCCTGTTTGAAAATGTATGAAGTAAAAGTAAAAGCTTGTCAGAAAAAACAAATACTCAAATAAAGTGCAAATACCTGAAAATTCAATGTAAATGCTTCCAGTTAAAAGCACTGGTTATGCATCTGGTGGGACCAGTAGCAACCCAAGCCCAGACTCTAGACATGGCTATGCAACTCAATAGTCTGTAGCCTGGAAAAATGGAGGGCCCAGAGTGCCAAAAAGAATAATTCAATAATTAATTAGCTATTTAATAATTAATTAAAAAGCTATTCATTTAATTTAAAAGATTTAATAAAGTACTTGTTTACTTATTTAACATTACAGTGAATTGATGTCACTTTAATTAATTATTTAATCTGTATTTCTATAATTCAATTTGGCACTCGTGAGTCTCCACATTAGACAGATAAATGGTTTTGAAAAAGATGATACGTCATTCAGACTGCACTCTGAAGACAGAGTTAAGCGTACTATTTTTCTTTCTTTCTTTCTTTTTTTAAACTAGAGCTTCTTTCGCGTACAGCAGCAACAGGTGTGTCGCCGCTGTAAAGTTTGTCCCTGCACGGATGCCATCGCAGAGTGTCCTCCCAACAACAACAACCACACAGTACTGTTAGACCACTTCTGCTTTCACTGCGCTGCACTGATTTGAATAAATAAAAAAAGAAAAGAAAAGAAAAAAAGAAATGCCTTAGCCCAGTGTTCCTGCTGTGACACCTGGACACAGTTATCCGGATTTATTCACAGTGACCGCAGCACAAACCTCCGCAGCCTTCCGCCGACTTCAAACGGGCAGTCGGTGAGTTTAGTTAGCTTCTTTAGCAGCTATAGCATCGAGCTAGCCAACTTCAGTTTATTCGCTTTTCTCTCGTATTCTTAGATAGTATAGGAAATTCTGTCAGGGGAATAAAGAAAGAGTGAAGATGATCACAGCTGTTTCTGTCTTCACTCGGTTACAGAAGAAGCATGGCTGTCAGTCTGTGAAAGTAAACAGCTTCCGAGATTAGATAGCTATTAGACAGATTAGATATGGATTTTGTTACCGCCACTGTTTTGTAAATGGAGCTAAAAACAAACAAACACGTAGTCATATTAAATTGACCTTTAATGTAAAAGCATCGATTTTAGTTAACGATGATCACATTACAATGTTGTAATGTATTTGTATATCGTATATAAGTGATTTAATCGCCGTGAAGAACCAAAGATGAAATGTTTGGCAAATTTTGAGAAAGAAATTACTAAGAAGTCGAGCTAAAGTTAAGTTAACGTTGAAAGCAGGGTTACTTATGTTCATAAGTCACCGTCACATTTTTTAAATATAATATTAAGATGCTCTTTCTTTTAATAGAAAATTGGGGGATGTCGGGCTGAATTTGGATGAAAATGTCTTTCTCTATGATAGGCATTAATAACTGTAATACCATTCACCTGATTTGGACTGTTTTAAAGAATATTATGTCCTCTGACATCAGAAGCTGTAAATGTAATAACAGTGCTCTACCATCCAAACTGTCCTTTCTACAGACCGTCACATCTTCTGTCAGAGATCAGGCATCCAACTATTTTAGGGATTCAAAGCATGGGTCATTGTATGTTAGCTTGAGCTTCACTCCTGAGAGTCTATAGTGGTAGAACCGTAGTACCAGATACCAGATTTAACCATAAAAGTGCAAAGCAGCCAGCTCAAGTAGTTTTTTTTAAAGACTTCATTATCTAGTAAATGGCGATGATGATAGAACATAATAAACAGGATGAAGATAGGGCATGTTCTATTTGTCCATCGATCTTTTTATGCTTATCCAGTTCGTGGTTGTGGGGGGGCTGGAGTCCCAGTTGTCAGAGAGAAATAGATTGGGTACACCCTTCTCATGGCTACCACATAGACTCAGTGGATTCAAACCAAGGACCTTCTTTCTGTGAGGCTACAATGATTTATATTTACAAGTTAACTGTTAAAGACAAAATGTCAAGGACATGATACTTAAAGCATGTTAGTACTCTGAGACCACAGTAAAGGACCCTCCATAAACTGTGTTTACACCAAAAACATCAAGTCTGTTAACAACCCGATCAATGGAAACTATGTTTACATCAAAGACTTTATCTCCTATAAAGCAAAGAATAGGATTTATATGATACATCATCTATGTAAATATCGCTTCCTTCACCGTGCCACTTTTCATGTAATAGAGTGATGTATTAGGGTACAGGGTGCTGCACAAGAGGCTGAAAATCAGTGTTAATATTTCTAAGGCAATATATTTTACCATGTTCTGTGTTACAGATTTAGTTCTTGGCCCTTTATATGCTGCCACATTTTAAAAAAAACCACACAAAAAAACTGCACCTGAATAATGGACGGTTGTAAATATATGCCTAAGAAAACTGCTTTTGACCAAATCTAAGTCATATGCAAACATTGGGACAAATGTTATTGCAAATCTGAACCAGAGAAAACCAACTGACATAACGACTTGAGTGTTTTTGGTACATGCCAGACTTACGTCAAGTGATAAACTGAATGTGTCTTTGTTGTTTTACCAAATAAGCCCCTGGAGCCTGATAAACCAACGAGGCACTGCAGCAGGACAGAGGATTCACTTTGTTCCTATCAGCTGAGTCATTCAGAAGGAAAACAAAGAAGAGCTTTGAAGAAATGAACATACTAGTGTCATAAGTGTGCTGAGGAATGGGGAGCCTGAAGTGATGGAGAATCCAGAAGCAAGGTAAGCACATAGGAGCCCTTTCAGCAGGCCTTGGCATTATAATATCTGAGAAATTTGTTTTAAGTGGAAACATGTTGAATATAAAAGCAAGATCCTTTATACCTTTAGCCTTCATTTAATCTTGGACAGTCTCTCAAGCAGTGTGTTAAGCTTGTATTTATGTACATTAAAACACAAAGTTCATACCGTTAATCTAAGAGAAATTGCTTTGCAACTTACAAGTTTTTTTGTGTGTTTTATTAGGCTCTCCTTAGCTCCGTATGTTCACACATGGGCATGTATCTACCTTCACAAATACAGAAATATAAATAAGCAAGCTCTTCTCATAGGGAGATTATTGAAAGTCATAGAAGAGAACATAAGAAAAAAATCCCTGTTGGTGGACATTTACTCAAAAACAGTAACAATTAAAGTTCGATTAAACCTTACTTATTGAACCTTTTCTGTTCAGTAAGTAAGTATTCCAGTAAACATTAGTTCTTCTATAAATTCATTTCCATTACAGCTCAACCGAAACTTTTATGCTAATGGTTATAAGTACAGTACTGTGTAAAAGTCTTGAGTCATTCCTCATTTATTTATATTATTTTAATAAAATTTTATTGAGTGACTGTCGTCCTTTGTACTGAGAGAATTGCACTTCAGTTTTCTGATCTGATTCTGATATTTCTGATGATAGAGGGAAAAAAAAACACTGAACAAGGTTTTACTGATGATTACAGGCTGCAGCATTCATAACTGTAAGTAAATGATGGGCATCCTTGTTTTCTGATACTATCTATGATTACAGACTACCTACATGAAAATGAAAAAAAAAACTAAATTAACTTAACCTTATAACTCGTCAGAAGCTGCAACGTATTGTTACAGAACTAAACAATATTTTTTACCTGGGATGTTTTTAACCAGCTCCTTAAAGTCCTGCTTTTCCACCCTTTAAACCACACCAGTAATTTCCATCCATCATTTCCTCTTCCTGTCTCATGGAGTGTAGCTAGTGATTCCTCCAATGTTTTTGTAGATTCAAATAAAGAAACAGGAACAAATGATGTGTTTTTGTGACAGGCTGCTTGTAATAGTATCTAAAGATAAAATTTAAAAATTGCTTCTTTGGCAAGTTGTCTGTTATGCATAGACACAACGGTGGTTCATCTCTTGAGTTAGGTGCCTTTTTAATACTTTAGTGATTCATAGGTAAGTTTAACAACCAAACCAAATAAACATTAATCTTAAAATGGCCAGGTGTGGGGACTGGAATGACCAAAGAAAAAAAAAATCAGAGATCTTCAGAAAGCTTGAAGAACTATTGCTTAAGACCACTTTAAAAAATGTAGAAGTCTGACTCATTGGAAGCAAAATATGAAGAAATGAGGGGTTATTCAAGAGTTTTCCACAGTGATGTGTGCGTTTTGTAATCACACAGAAAATGTACAATACCAGAAGTACATTTTTTAATAATGTGGGAGTTTTGGTTTGGTTTTGTACTGTATAAAAATAATAGACAGAGCTTCTAGGTCTGAAAAGTAAAGCCAGTGTTGAAGTGCCTTAAAGCTGATAGTGAGCAGGGGGAGATACCTCTGTCTATGCTCCCTTGATTCATGCCCTCAGTAAATACAGTCTTGATTAATTTAGAGTTTCAGTCAGTAAATTCAAGTGTTATTGAATACTACATATTGTCTATTTTGTGAATTATGTTCCCCATTAAAGTGCAGAAGAACACTAAATCAGGGTATGTTTTAAAATTGGATTTTTACAAAGCAGTGGGTGATGTGTTCATTCTATTGTAACATACTTAGAAATCCTGTATCTGTAACTTTTTCAGCTTTGATTACATATAAACAGCAATATCAGAACCTTACTAGGTGTGCCTATACTCAGTTGTTTATTTATTATTAATTGGTACAGGAACATGTGTATATAGCATAAACACGTGGCACACGCCACAATTTCTATACCCTAAGCTAATTTTTAGTCCCGATCCTGCCATATATTTGTGTCTAGTTCAGTATGAGGCCTGTGTAAACTGCACAGACTTGTTCGTCTACTTCAAAACTTAATTGCGTGTCAGGGCCGGCAGACGTTGAGCAAATAATTATTGTTTGACAGATGGATGAGATGGAATATAATCCACCTGTCACTCATATTTGTGTCACTAAACCACATCTAATCTCCGCAGTTGGTGGTTTCCAGGTGCAGAATTTGGAGAATCTGTTCGGGTTGGTCACATCTGAATTCACAGCCTTATTAAGATTTACTTAATCTTTCATGCTTTATTGCAGCCTCGCAGATGAGCAGGCTCCCACATCTCCAGACCGAGGACTCCTCCACGTCTGGCATTCAGCAGGCCACAGCAGGCAGCTCTGTCCAGACAGGGTGCTGCTTTCCAGGCCCGTGCTGCAGGTCTCCCTGGGGGAACACCATGGCCTCCTGCTCGCACAGGGTAAGTCTGTTTGTAGTAAAGAAGGCACCGCTTTCATTTACGCTTTATCACTGCATTTCTTCTCAGATGTTACTGTCTTTCAGGTGGTCAGGTGTATTCATTCGGAGAGCTTTTATGGAGGGATCTGAGCGTCCCCGTGTCTGCTCCGGTGCCAGAGGTCTCTCTGCTGGGGAAGACGGTGGTCCGTGTGGCTGCCGGCGGCTTCCACTGCGGTGCACTGAGCGAGCAGGGTAGTGTCTACATGTGGGGGGAGAATACTGCAGGACAGTGTGGGCAAACAGAGAAGGGTACAGTCACAAACATCACCGGTTAGTTAACACCTTTCTTCTGATGTTCCCAACTTTTACCCTTTGTTCAGCCTCTGCTCTCCATTGTAACTTCTCTCTTCCCTCACTGCCTCTATCAGCTTTTTTCTTGCTTATCTTTTACTTCTGTTCTTTGTCAGAGATTCAACACTTTCTTTTCTCATTACTTTTATCCATTGTTGTGAAATTTCAGTCAGTGCTTCCTCCCGTTTTTTGCAGCATGCTTTATTTTTTCATTTTCATTCTTTATAAAGGCTGATATTAATTTACCAGCTACATGTTTACGAGGCCTTAAAACAGATTTTTGTAGCACCAATGCTGATAGTAGATATGAGGTTGCCAAATAAAAACTTGTTAAACTAGATGAAACAGTTAAAAAGACGCATTTATTTACTTCTATGTCAGACTTAGTATGATTGTAATGAAACAGAAAATTGCCCCACAGTTCCAGAGCCTTGTCCTGTCAGCGTGGTGGACGGTGAGGTCGTTCCTCCAGTGGTGGTTCGGGTTGTGGATCTTGCCTGTGGACGGGAGCACAGCCTGGCTCTGTCAGCCCAGAACGAGCTGTGGGCATGGGGTAGTGGCTGCCAGCTCGGCCTGGTCACCAGCACCTTCCCTGTGGGGAAACCACAGAAGGTAGTACTGCAACTAGTACCTCTTATAGATATAAATGAAGATTTAAAAACCTTCCCTGTTAAATGTAGTTGTAAGTTGTTAGTGAATTAAATGGCATGAAATACTGCTGTAACAAAGGTTCAACAGGTGTCACTACTAATTTATTATATAGCTAATACAAATATCCCAACACAGGAAAATAGGAGCTCGAGTGTACATGTCAGTAATATTAGAAATTTTAAAGTATCAGTTAATTTATGAAATGGTTCATTTACTCATGTGTTCTTTATCATCTGTGTCCACAGGTGGAGCACTTGGCAGGCAGACATGTGATTCAGGTAAAATCTAATTTCATTGCCACGTTAAACCTCCAAAGCTGTGATGTCCTGTTTCAGCTTTACTGGCTGTATTTCCTTCCTGCAGGTGGCCTGCGGTGCATACCACAGCCTGGCTCTTGTTCGCAGGTTACCTCCTCAGGACTATAATACCCAGCATGCCCCTAAGAAGAAGGAGCGAGGCCAGTCACCTCACTACTCGGTGACAGAGAGGGAGGAGCTCTCAGCAGTTGAGGATTCTCATTACTGCCCACTCGGAGTGGAGTTAACTGAAGTCCTGAAAGGAGAGGTAAATAAAAATACAAACAGGAATAAGTTAAAGAACTATAATGAAAAAGGGGCTACACGAATAGTGAGATAACTGCCATTACTTACAACAGTAGACCAAATTATTGTGAATACTCTAGAATAAGATCAATGCAGCTATTAATTCCATATAGGAGCTAAGTATTAGATTTTTGTTTTCAGTAAGTTTAGTATATTCGACGAGGGCCTTCATACTATATAAATTTAAGTTATAACCCACTCAAACACACATTTTAATGCAGGTTATGTTTCCAGAATTTTTGAGCCCTGTAACTTCTTAAGCACAGGAGAAACACATTTTCAAGGCTTTAAAAACAAATGTGAGCACAATTATCACAATCTCGAGCCAAAATATAATTTTTGTTCAGCTTTTTTCCATAACTGGCTTGGGGCATCAATATTAAGGGATATATCACAGTTTCCCCTTGTCGTTTTGTGTTCACAGACGTCTTCCCAAGTTCGAGGACCCAGACGAAGGCTCCGGGCTGGAGCAATGTCAGCAAGCAGCAGTCCTGGTTCTGAAGACAGCAAATCTAACACTAAACAGTACGTTACTACATAACTCGCGTTTCTCTTTTAACACTTAATTTTAAAAATAATTCCTAACTCTCATAGATGTCTTTCCTTCCCTTTCCTCCACTGGAAAACTTTAGCCCAAACCTTGAATCTCAGGGTCAGACTGACAGTGTAACAGAGACTGACGGCAGCCCAAAAGTGCACTTGCTGTCAGGCTGGAGAACCAACAAGAACTTCTCTGAAGAGCTGGAGCTGCAAAATCTCCTTGAGAAACTCTCTGATCAGTCATTAGATAAACAAGACACCGACTCACTGAGCAGCCACACCTCAGGTTTGTGATGTTCGTCTCTTCAATGTTTTAATATCTAGCATTTAATGTAACAGTTAATATAGTTCACTGCTTTTCTCTTCTTGATTCATCCTTCACTCATTCCTTTGTTTTCAATTGCTGTTTTTCTGTTACTTTCTGTAATGTTTTCCCCTCTCTCATCTGTTCTATCCAGACGACAGCTGCATTTCCTCAACTCCTTCTTCTGACCTGCTGACTTCCAGTTACAAAGATGACTCAAATACAAAGAGACAAATGCACAAGTAAGACTGTGTTTCAAAACCGTGTCCCAGAACTGCAAAACATGAATAACAATCGTCGACTAATGCAGATACACGCCCTACCAAGATGTTTGTTATCTTTAGTCTATTAGCAGCTCAACCTTTGACCTTCTGTCTCACAGTAACAGTGGACTGTCTGGGTCACACTCCTCTTCCCCAGTGTGTCTGAATGAAGTTCGACTCTGTCTGGAGAAGGAAAAGCGATCCCTGCAGGGGCTGAAGAGCTCTAGTCTCACAAACATACACCAGAAGGGGAAAACAGCAACGAGCAGGAGAAGCTCGCTTCCCGGAACACCCACCCACGGTAGGAATGATAGGGTGTGAACAGCTTAACTGTACATTTGGGAAATGAGCTTATTTACATTACTTCCAAGAGTGAGATTAGAAGATACCCCAAACTCCAAATATGGAGCCAGGAGACTGTTAGCATAGCTTTTCATCAAGACAGTAAGAAGCTATTAAGAAGAAAACAGCCAGCATTTAATTCTGTGTAAAACCACAGCTGTTAGTTTTTGCATCTGTACTTGTATTTGAAATGAACGAACAAGGGGTAATTCCTGTAGTTATAGCTTGGAACTACAGGAATTGCTGTTAGGATTATGTTTGAGCTTTAGACTGCTATAATTATGATTTTTAACTTTTTACATTAGTAATTAGTGAAATACAGCAGTATCGACTGAACACGTTTATACGTTATCTGGCACTTTTGTCGATTAACAGAAGAAGGAAAAGCATATTACCTGCAACAGAACACACGGCGCAGTTTCTGCCTGTGTTTGCATTTTACTTTGACGCATTTAAGAGCAGCATATCTTTTAAAACTTGAGCTTATGTGTTCAAATAAACTGATAAGTTTATAAGGTTATTCTTGCTTTCTGAATATATCTTTTTTTTTCATTGTTAAAGTATTTCTTAATCTCTAGAAAAATGAGATAGAAATAGCCTAAAAACGTAATTTGGTCTTACTGATAATTTGAGAAATTCTCTGTACATCTACCTGTTTTGTGCTTATCTTGACAACTGTTTATCCAGTCTACTTCAGTGTTGGCCCTTGCATTACTGGGGACATGTGTAAGTGCTTTGCCGAGTATGAGATTATTTGGGTTATCCATTCTCATATTTTCTCTAAAAGTGTTTCGTTTACAAGTGAACCTCTGCCTGAACCACTCTGTGTGCAGGGAGGAGGGGCAAAGAAAGTTTTCACAGGACTGTTTGCAGCCATTTTAAAAATTAAGGACACTTCATTATTCAGTAGTTTTTAAAACCTCCTTTAGGAGCAATAACTTGAAGTAACTGTTTTCTGTATGACTGGATCAGTCTCACATCATTGTGGAGGAATCTTGGCCCACTCTTCTTTACAGTGTCTCTTCATGAACGTAACGTTTTAACATGCTAACTGAGGCCTGCAGAGTTTGACATGCAGCTCTTGGGTTTTTTTGCAGTTTATCTGAGCATTGCATGGTCTGACCTTTGGGTGAATTCTCTGGGACGTCCACTCCTGGGAAGATTGTGCCATTGTGTTAACACACAACTGAGTGCTCCAGACCAGAAAACTGACAAAACTTCTGCTTTTATAGAGGTGGTGACAGCTGCTGCTGATCAGTTTATCAAGTGCATTCAATGAGCAGCACACACTTAGTTTCTAATTTTTGTTTGGCTGTTTTTGTGAAGATATAATAATACATTACTAATCATCTTACCTTTAATCTTACCTTTAAGTTTAATCATCACTAGTAAGTGCCACACTCTCACCTAACCTAATTCTAACTCCCTTAAAACCAAGTCTTAGCCCTAAACTCTTGAAAGAACTTTGTGAGAATTTTATTGTAATGAGTGAAATCTCGTAAAGCTTGCTGGACAATCAAACACTGTATTTATTGTTGACGTTTTATCTAATTTTGCATTTGGTGTCCTGTAATAAATTACCTCCCTTGTTTTGTTTGGATCAGAGGATCTTAGGAAAGCTGCTTGTTCTGGAATATAATAAGAATGTTTTAACAGGCATTTAATCAAATTTTAATTAAAACGTTACCTTCTAGCCCCTATTAAAACGACAGAATCAAGATGAATTGATTATTGTGCCACATACTTTTGCTTCTCCAGTTTCACTACCTGATAGAATAAGAAGTAAACCAGCAAAGGGTTTACTTCAGTTCACTTTTTTATTTTGCATTTTCACTGGAATTACACCTAGTTTTTCATTTTTTCAAGAATTTAAGTTTATTAAATACACAATTTTCCCATTTTAGCAATCATCTTGTACATTTATAACCATTCATCTTCAGCAACTCTATCCCAATACTGGTACTGGTAATTTCTGATAACTCTGCTAATGATTTCAAATAACTTTACTTAATAAAGGTTGTATGAAATACATTGATTGTGCCATACAAGGGCAGGCAGACTAGCTTCTCATTTTCTGGTTTTCCAGGAGTTTCAGGAGCGTAAAAATGAAAGTGTCTCGCCAGACGACGCAGAAATGAAAACCACGTTGATATTTTAGGTTTTTGCTGAAAAGCCTTTAAAAAAAAAAAAAAAAAGTATTTATTAGATATATTAAATAGCAGAATGTTTTCAGAGATGTTTTGACTTTCTGCTCTGTGCCTGCTTATCTTGGCTCAACAGCTTGACTCAGCTCCCCATTAGTTTAAGTATTTTGTAGGTACAAGGTGGCACATGTTAATTCCAGCAAAGCTCTGTGAGTCGTTAGGGTGTGTTCATGAAAACCTTCGTGGGTGCGGTTTGTTTGTGTTTGCTCATGTAGTATGGTCAATAATACTGCAGTGAACTCTGATGCAGTTTGTTTGCAGAGAAGACATAAACACTGAATTTTCTGACATCTCTTAAAATCTCAGAAGAGCCACAAAAGTTTGTTTTCACAAGCAATAACGATCCCCTTGCTTAGTTTATGCTCGAAATATTGGGAGATACTGGTGTCTTTATCTCTTGAGTCACCACTTGGCCAGTCTGAATTCATTTTAGATGGATTATCCTGAAGCTATATTGATTCAGCTCATTCTGAGAAACACTGCATATTGCATTGTGTAGCAATAACATCCATATTACTCAAAGATTGCTCAAGTCCATCTGGACTCTTTTAGGATTTCAAGATCATTCTGAAACATTGACAAAAACATTTTGTACTGGAGTTATGTAATTTTAATGAGAAACTCCATTTACAATATAGACAAATGCTCAAATATGACAATTATGTGAGGATTCAGTTGTTTGAACATTATCACCTACTCTATTTTTTCTTTTATTCAGTCAATGCTTTCTTATTCTGTGATTTGCTGGTTTGGTAGTCTTAATGCAAGTTCACCAGTGCCACTCTTAATGAACTTGAGCACATATAAAGTGATGGTCTGTTCAAGGGGACAAACCGTCATATTGAATCCCAAGTATCCTTTATTCATGTATATATTACATTGGACTACTCTCTGCAAAGCAAGTTCCCCCACAGGGACATTAAAGTTTTACTCTACTCTGCTCGTGTATTTTTTCTTCAGGGTCTCCTCGGAAGCGACACCCTTGTGCTTGCAGGCCGTCCTCAGCTGGTGGGGCCCCGGCTGGAGCGCCAGAGGAGGCAGAAGACGGGCTGCCATTTCTGGAGACAGAGGTTTGGAGCTGGGGCCGTGGCTCTGAGGGGCAACTTGGTCATGGAGATCAGCTCGCCAGGTGGGAACCAAAAATAAAGTGTAACAGTGATATTTAAAAATAAAATGTTTATGTTGTCTTTAGAATGTGTCTATGATGATGTAATAAACATGTGCATAATGATTTAAAAGTGAATAGAACTGAATTACATTAAAAGACAATTAGATACAACCTTTTGGGATGAAATGCTCAATTGAATTAGGTGGAAATGTGTGTAAGAAAGAAATTATAATGACAAGATTAGACTGAACTGTGTGTGTGTTTGTGTGTCCAGACTCCAGCCTCTGTGCATCAAGTCTTTAACAGGTGAAGAAGTGATCAAAGTTGCTGCAGGCTCGCACCATTCACTGGCTCTCACTGCTCAGTGCCAGGTAACAAAAACGGCACACATTTAGCATGATTAGATAAACAGGTGCTATATGTGAGGACTCCCTTTGACTTTAAATGCTCCCAAGCTCTTGACACCTTACTAGCTATTGCTACGTGTATTTACATGCTGAGATGAGCTTAACATTTCTGTATATTTTAATGAGAAGTCCAGAAAGATTAGTTATGCTTTAACAAAAAGCTAATAGACATCCTAATTAAACATCAAAATTTGTGAATCAATCTTAAAAATAAGATGTAATTAACTGTCTTAGGATACTTTAATCATGTTATTTTTCAAGATCTCAAGTTTCAAGCAGTACTTGTATGTAAGTGCATGCTCACCCCTCATTTAATCTCTTCTGTGCTGTAGGTGTACTCATGGGGCAGTAACATGTGTGGACAACTCGGCCACATCAACAGCCCCGTCACTGTCCCTCAGCAGGCGAAGGTACAGAAATCTCATTCCATTTTAAAAAAAATTTAATTCACACATTTCACACTTCTAGCCAAAGATTTATTCATTCACATAGATGTTTATTTTCGCTAATGTAGGAAAACATAGCAACACCATCCATTTCCTAATATTACACTGTTTTGTTGTGGGTGGACCACCATAGCTGTCTGATGGCCTTCGTGTTTGGGACTTGTCAGCCGGTCAGAGCCACTCCCTGCTCCTGGCTGATGGAGACTGTGTGCAGCCAGTCCTG
>VUQG01038804.1:17236-57766 GCA_015106755.1 Etia nguti
GTTGTACTGCGGCCAACAGAAGGAGCCAGTGCAAACTGAGAGGCTACATCAGAGTGACAGCTCAAGCCAGAGGTCACCCAACAGAGTTGAGAGTTATACAGTCATACCCACCCTGCTGCCCTTCTGCATCGAGGTTTGTAGGTCCAAAACGCAACTTAACACAGACAGTAAGGAAAATGATGGGTGGAGCATTTTTTCCATTAAAGCACGAGCATATTTATGAGATGGAAGTTCTTACTCACACCAACCTAAATGTTACCCTCTTGTTTTTTCTGTGTGTGTGTTGTGTGTGTGTGTGTGTGTGTGTGTGTGTGTGTGTGTGTGTGTGTGTGTGTGTAGATGGGTTACGTTAGCAGTGTGTGTAGTGGAGGTCAGAGCTGTGCAGTGCTGGCAGACCACAATGTCATGGGTTTTATCTCGGCTATCCATGAGCTGGCCTCCAGAGAGAGACACTTCTACTGTTGGTGTAGCAGCGTCACGAAGATCCTCCTCACCCCTCTGCGTAACAGAGGTCATAGAGCATCTACCGCCTCATTCTGCCTTATTAAAACATTTATTAAAATTAGTGTGTGTGTTTGTGTGTGTGTTTTCTCATCTGCAGAGAGTTTGTGTCCAGTGTTGGGTGAGCAGTGCACTCATCTCTTCTTCTCTCTCTGTGAGAGTTTTGTTCAGCTGAGCACCCTGATTGGCCGACATGCCACGGCACTCACCTACTTCCTGCATAATGTGCAGGGCTGTGATGTCACTACCCTTCCCCTGCTGACACACACAGAGTATTTCATGGACACATACAAAAAGTAAGTTTTGGGGGGGGGGGGGTTTGTCTCACCACACAAAATTCCCGTCACGTGATTTCCTCAAAGAAAACATGAACTACAGTACAGACATACTCCTGTTTATGTCAGTAATCCCTGTGATGCCTTTTTATCACCTTTTCTCCATTTTAAAAAAAAAATTTTTACACTCACTGGTCACTATTAGTTACCTTACTAGTAGCAGGTTGCCTTCAGAACTGCCTTAATTATTCGTGGCGTAGATTCAACGAGATGCTGGAAACATATCTCAGAGATTTGTTGTCATGATCGCATCACACACTTTTTGCTGATTTGTCAGCTGCACATTCATGATTTATTCCGGCATTACAAATCAATTATAATGCCGTGGCTAGAATTATTTTACATACAAGCAAACCCTCGTGCAGATCGGGAACACACATACATATGCTGTGATCAGGTTAGGTTTCATTACATCTTATATAAGCTTATTTATAGTTAAAAGAAACAAGCCAGGAAGACATAACCTATTTCAAATGATCATTAATAGTAAGAATGCCTCTAATTTGAGATGGAGGGTTTAAGCTCTTCTTACAAGTTCACTTGACTTTGCAAAGCTGTATCTTGTGTGTCACTGATTAGTAAAATCTAAATTAAAATCCCTCTGTCTGACTCCAGGTATTTTTCTTCAGTTGGTGATTTCCAAGTAATGGGCGGATTCCAACCACTTCACAAACTCTCGCTGTAAGCACTTTTATTTTTCTTAAGTGCTCACTGTAGGAGCGGAGCTCTCTTCATTTGCAAATATATGTTCTTGTATATTTTCTTCTTTTGTGACATAAACAAAAAGCATAAAATTTATCCCAGTCACTTAACAGACACGTTATTCTAAGAGTGCATCTGTCTGGCTGTCTCTGTTCCTGCCCAGTGAGAGTTTAAGCTTTCGGCAGACTTTGCTCACTCAGCTGTCCATATCAGATCAGTCAGCCGGTGGTGATGTTGATCTGGTTTCAATGTTGTACTGGCCTCTGCAGCAGCTCCACCAGTACAGCCGTGCCCTGCTCAAACTGGCGGCCTGCTATGATGTGGTGAGAAAATCCTCTTCTCTCTTTTTTGTCTCAAGCACTTTTTTGACCTTCCTTCTTCTTCTTCTCTCTTTCCCTTGCTCACTTCCCTCACTTTCTGTTTCTGTTCCCATGACTGAGCAACCTTAGAAATAGTGGTTGTTACTGTCACTGTATTGGCTCCAAGTCTTTTATATGTTCAGGTGTACAAAATTATCTGTCGTGCTGTCTTTCCTTTTCTCCCCAGTTAACTGTGGAGTATAAGTCCCTTGATCAGGGTCATAAAGATTGTGAGTCCCTGTCTTCATCACTGCTAAGAAGGAAGAAGGAGGCTGAAACCACCTTCCTGTTCTGGAAGACCCACTCTGGCAAAACTACTGTGAGCACAACCCTGTTTTATGTGCCTGCATCCTGTAATTTTTTTTTCTAGTCTATACACATTAGTCAGTATGCTTCACTTTGAGGTTTTAACCCATGACAACAAGTGTGCTTCTAAATTTTATTTCACTTCCTAGAGCCACTAGCCTTCCTGGCAGGACTCTCTAAGTGCTCCTTTTCAAACTGAGCTGATTCCCAGAGTATTAATTTGCCCTGAACAGCCCTGCCCTGTATTATATTGGCTAAAGTAATAGGGTAGTTCTCACTGATGGGTGTAGCATGCTGTTCAAAGACAGAAAAAATAGGTACAGTTTTCAAAACCTTCAGTTGGATGTCAGTCTCTTTTCTGCACTTCCTTTCCTAAAGAACTATAATAGATCTGTAGAGCAACTGGTGTGTTAAAACACACACCTGAAGAGTCTGCTTTCACAGAAACCTGTTTCCAAGGGTTTCCTTTTGTAAATTAATTAAATTCCCAGACAAATAGAAATCACATTTTCTTTAAGTTTCTTGCACTTTCATCAAGGTGTCTGCAAGAGCATCTGAACTGCACGCTGCTCTGCAAAGCAGCAACCCATCATTGTGCAGTACAGTCCATTGAAATTAATGGTTTTCAGAGTGCAGCCTCTGCCACATCCTGTGTGAAAACACATTAAGTTATGAGACATGTGTTGAAGCTTATGAGCTACCAGAGTACCCCGGGTTTTATTAAGGAAATTTATGTGTGTGATTTTGTTCTTCAGGAGTGCCTGCGTCTTCCCAGGCGTCGTGTGGTCTGTGAAAGCAGCAACAGATCTCTGACTCTGCAGAACGCCGGGCGGTTCTCAAATCACTGGTTCATATTGTTCAATGACGCCCTGGTGCACACACAGGTACTCAGAATAAGTCGATATGAAATCAGATATATTAAAGTGCTTTTCTTGTTTATGTTGGTAGCATAAATTCATGTTGGGGGAAGCAGAGCATAAAGGAACCTTTTCTAAGTCTTTTAAAATTATCTTTACTTTTTAAAAATTTTTTGGTTTACAACAACACTCACTGTACACCAGAGAAAACCCAAAGGATCTCTGACGTGACAGTGTTTTCTGGTCATCTGCATTGATTTACAGCTGAAGCTTACATATGTACATTGTGTCTTTTATCAGGGTACAATTCCCTCTCAGAGCTTTGTGAGTATCCCTTCTACCAGTTTACCCAGTTTCACCTCCAATAACATACATAACTGTAACTGAGCTTGAGCTGCAGTAGCATACTGTAAGTGGGGCTGGCATCTCTTCAGTGCTTCCACTCTGTCAGGATCAGCTAGGATTTGAAGGCAGCTATATAAATGTTAATACAGGACTTTATGTATGTTACAGGTGCCTAAAGATCTGGAGCTTTATATACTTTCAGAAGCAAGTTCTTCTGTTAGTTCA
Source organism: Etia nguti (assembly GCA_015106755.1). Taxonomy (NCBI): domain Eukaryota; kingdom Metazoa; phylum Chordata; class Actinopteri; order Cichliformes; family Cichlidae; genus Etia; species Etia nguti. Next base: position 20,867 of record VUQG01038804.1, read on the forward strand.
AAGGTCTGAGGCTATTTTTTTTCCTGCAGAAATAGGAACTCTGCAAATATCATATAGGCCGAATAATTGTCTGCCTCACCAGTGAGTCTCTAATCCTGTGGACACGCTCCAGCTCCATCTTCTTGAGTAACACTTGGCGACACTAGTCTATGCTCTGCTTTGCAGCCTTGTTGAGCTTGGCATGGCAGCACACAAACCTATTCTCCACTAGTTGGAGTAGCCCTCCAGCTTACACCAAATCTTCACAGAAGAACAAGATGGTGGAGTTGTAGTTGGTCCACCTGAGAGACAAGAGTCTCTCTGGTGGGATCACATCTACGGCAACTGGTCAGCACTTTGATAGGAAATGAAAAGAACGAAAAAACTAAACTGATCTACGACTAAACTAAGAATTCGTTGTCCGCTTGTTTAATGATGGACGATGGATTGTGTTGTTCATATATGAATTTTTCCTTTGATGTCAGAATTGCTGGCCATTATATTCCCTAATACTCTGTTTTTAATATTTTGTCCACTCGGTTAACATGATTGAGGCTAAAACAAACAGTGATCATTGGCCTCTGTAATATTCCAGCATTACAGACGTCCTGTGTTAACATTTATTCTGTGCATGTGGTCCTGATGGCTGATTCTGTCCAGCTGCTGCTCAGCAGGCTGCTGTGTGTGGATTCATCTGTGTTTAGAAGATTTTCCAACATTAGTTAGTGGTGAAAGTAGATGAGGTCATAGCTGCAGTAGTTCAGCGCTTGTAAGGGTGATGGTGAAAGGATGCATCTCTCACTGCTGTGGTCTAGCTTTAAACAAGGAGACTGTCACTGATTTCTTCCAGATGATGGCTTCTTTATTCTTACATTTACTGTCGGCTTGTCCTCTCTGGCTACTTTTCTGGTTTTAGAGCAGTTTCTTCCTGAGACTCTGTTTCCTGTTTGATGTGGTGTGGTGTGTTACTAGAGTTATGGGTTCATGTCACGTGTTGTGAGTTAAAACTTTGAGATACCGTTGATGTACTAAAAGTCATTTTGTGCATCATAAATCTCATAATTGTAAAATGTGGTTAGCATGCAAGGTGCACTAAGAAATGTTTGTAATTCTGCCCATGACAATCAAAAATTAAAGCTGGTCAGTTCCCTTTCAAGGTCTTCTCCTTATCCATCCATCTGTCTATCTGTCCATCTACCCATCTGTCCATCTATCCATCCATCCATCCATCCATCTATTCATTCATTTCTGCTTATCTGCCATTAAGTTATGCTGGATATTCTAGACATCTTTCTCCCCAGCATCTCTTTCCTGTTCCTCCTGAGTGATCATGAGGCATTCCTAGGCCCAATGAGATATAAAATCTCTCAGTGGGTTCTGGATCTTTCCCTCTTAGATGTTAGATGTGCCCCAAAAACCTCCATTCATGACTCGTCTTTGAGCAGATGCTTGAACCATCTCTGCTAGCTTTCTTTGACACAAAGGCACAAAGGCTTCCTTCTGGATGTCTGAGCTTCCCTAAGAATTAGCCCAGGAGCTCTTCAGGGGATTTTACTCATTTGGTCTTTTTCCAGATTTCCTTACCATAGGTGAGAGTTGGAACTCTCGCTTTACCATTCAATCTGAGGCAGAAAACAAATTTGCCATGACAATCCAGTCACACCCCGCACCACTCCTCTGGTCCACCTCCATCTTCTCAGTACTGGCAAAGAAGATGATGAGAGTTCACTTGGGGCAGCGTCTCTTCCCAGATCCAGAGGGAGCACTCCACTGTTTTCCTGCGCTCAGACTTTGAGCTGCTGATTGTCATCGCGGCCATTTCACACTTGGCTACAAAATTGAAGGTCATCCTCCACTAAAGCCAACAGAACTACATCTGCAAATTGCAGAAATGCTATTCTGAGGGTCAAAAAATGGACCCCCGCTTATCCCTCAAGGTCCTGTTCATGGATCAAGGATGACGGTGAAACCCTGGCAGGTCCAACACTCACATCTGTGTGTCCACCTCCAGCATGGTTGTCATTTCTATGCTTCTGTTTTCAGCTCACATTAGAAGTACTCACCACAGACACACACGTTCAAATGGTCTGAACAAGACTTCCACAGATAGACCTAAAAGCAGCAGAAGTGCTGGAAGCGGTACAGAGGTGCATAAAGAGAGGACCTTGAAGGAGAAATCATCCAAATTTAAATCAGGGTTGTATTGTAGGAGTCACACAACCTTATGGTTACATCTCATGTAGTTTAAAAAAAAAAAAAACTTTTATGGACCTTTAACTGTAATTGATATAAAAAGGAATTTAAAACAGTCAATTACTTTGAATATTAAAACATAAGTCATATTGAAAACAACGGAAATATCATAAAAGGTCGTAAGTTTATAGAGGACACTGACTTATTAATGTAGTGTAGTGTAACTGAAATCAAACTTTGAACTTCCCCAATTTACCAGCAAACAGTCAGGAAACCACAGACATTAATAAAAGCATATCTTTTGGTCATCTATCCATTTCTCTCTCTCTCTATCTCTCTAACACACGCACACACACACACACACACAGTAGGATTTGATGGTTTCTGAGGTTTTGTAATTTCAGACAGCATGTTGTTACCTAATATGTGAGAATACAGAAAAAGTGCTGCTCTCCCTCTTTGTCTGCAGTTCTCCACTCATCACGTCTACCCTCTGACCTGTTTGTGGGTGAAACCGGTCACTGAAAACGGCAGCGGACTGTGAGTTTGTTGTTGTAGAAATCAATCTACATGCTGACTAATGCGAAGTAAAGGAATGTTAGTCGCTCTGATAAAAACATTTATGCAACACTATAGCCTCAACAGCAACATGGGAGCAGTGAGATCCATGCGGGGATCTTTTTTAATCTTTTCATTTACTTTGTATTTATTGGATAGGCAACAAGCAGCAAATGATTAAGCTGTCAGTGATGGTTAACTTTCCATGAAAGCGACTGCTCTTTAAATCAAGTACTTTTAAAAGTACTGGTACAGAATACTTTTGTCACCTTTGTTTGCTAGCTGAGACCCCAGAATAACGAGTAGAGTCCTGTTCAACGCCCAGGCTCATAAGAAGGTAATAAGTAGTTCATGTACTTATAAGGGTGTCATTTATGCTTTTTATTTATGAATCAGATTTTAAAATCTGAGCAGCTGGGATCAGTGGAGTGAGCTCTGACTTATTCCAGCTTACAGAGCATTGCATGACCTTATGAAAATCAGCAGGAGACAAGAGTGATCTAATTCTAGAAATATTTTTAAGTTGGACCTCCAGCCTACAAAGCGTTTAGGGAGTGGAAGTTGGATGTCATTTGTAATACAGTATTTAAAAGATCCACCTCCTTGTTTTTTTGTACCAATTAAGTTAATTATTGCTCTTGTGCTATATATTTTCAGTCATGCCCTCAAAATAACATGTCCAGAGGAGAGTTTCACCCTGGTGGCCTCAACACCGCAAGAAAAGGTACATTTATGGTTTAAACCATTACTGTTGCTTAGTTTTTCAAAATCAGTTTGTAAAAAAAGTTTTTTTTAAAGATCGAATTCCTTCTTAAAGCGTCTGCTTCAGTTCTGTGCTTCTCTCTCTGCAGAACAAGTGGTTACGGTCTCTTAACCAGGCAGTGGATCAGATACTGGGCGGCGGAGGTCAGGGTTTGTCACCAGCAATGACTCGCACGGCCTCCTACACGTTCACGGCAGATGAACGGTTCAAAGATGCTCAGTACACCGGGAGCTGGTTGGCAGGACGGGTTCATGGCAGGTTAGAAAACATGTTTGTATGTTTTTGGCATTCTCTTTAAGCTTTAGGAGTGTCCCTGAATGCATCATTTAGGAGAACATTAAAAATGTTCCTTGTTTAATACACCTGTAAAATCAAAGAGAAATTAAAAGCATTTGATGGGATTGTGTTATTTTGTTACGCATAAACGCATAAAACAATGTGCCCAACTCAACAGGTTTCCAATGCAACTTGAATACAAAAAAAACAGCCAGTTAGCAATACAAAACAAATAATGCAACTTTATGTCTTTTGAATCTCTTAGAAACAATGATTAATGTAAAACATGTTTATATATATTTAAAAAGCACAGCCACTTCTTCAGTACGCAGGTCTGAAGTCATTACATTTAGAGGTCAAAGAGGAGCAACGTACATAAATGAGGAATCAAAGCACTAGAAGCCAATAAGTGAAGTCAGCATGAGTGAAGAAAAGACTGTTTGCAGCCTTCTTGTGTAAATTCCTTTTTTGTGTGGGGAACTTAATTGATGACGTTGGCTAAACGGTTTAAGCAGAAGCTATATTTTCCTTCACAGAGGAACCATGAAGTGGCCAGATGGGCGGCTGTACAAGGGGAACTTTAAGAATGGACTGGAAGATGGGTCAGTACAGTAACCTGGTCTTATACAGAGGTGGTTACTGGATATGTTGTTCATTTCCAGTAAGAAACCTCTTCACTTCCTGCCTTTGATCATGTGATAAAAAAGAAACAGAAATAGTGATGTAATTGCCCTACACTTCACCCCTGGCATTTTTTAAATATCCACTTCACAGATGCTGATCTTTGCTAACTGTTACTTTTCTTTCCAGCTATGGAGAATGTGTGATTCCTAATAAATTACTGAATAAAACAGACACCTACCAAGGACAGTGGAGAGAGGGCAAGATCCATGGTTTTGGCAAGTACAAGTCAGTACACATTTTCTACCAACTTTCTGGTGTGAAATGGCAGAAATTGTACGTGTACCCTTAGTTAGGTGTTAAGTAGCAGCGCTGGATGTCCATATACAGATATAAAAGCTTTTTAAGTTTTAAAGACATCAGCTCTTATTAACAAATGTCTTGGGTCAGCAAATGTGGAGCTGAAATAAAACATGTCTCCCCAGTGGAGTTTTTTTTTTTTTTTTTAAAGTGGCCACAGCTGTGGGCTCTGCACACTAACACAGAAGGCTGCTGTGTATGTGTCATACTCAGGTATGCCAGTGGCGAGGTGTACGAGGGCTGTTTCTGTGATGGGCAGCGGCACGGTTATGGCATGCTGAGCTCTGGGAAACTGGCGAGGACTTCCTCCAGCGTTTTCATCGGGCAGTGGGTCCACGACAGGAAGACGGGATACGGCGTGTACGATGACATCACAAGGTCTGAATAACCCCAAGAAAACTACTAATCTAGAAATATGGAAACTCAGAGGTGTTAGATGTGAAACGCATCTCTTTAGGTAGGACGGAGCAAGGTTTCCTCTAATGGTCGGTTCAGAGTAGTCGATATCGGTCCTGGCTTCTAGAGATGGCCTATCAGTGAATTATTTTGTATCAAAGACATGCTACTGCCAGCAGTCACTGATCTCATTTTTCCCCCCAGAGGTGAGAAGTACATGGGCGTATGGCTAGATGACCAGCGGCATGGCAGCGCGGTGGTCATCACGCAGCACAGCATCTACTTTGAAGGAACTTTCAGAGAGAACAAAATGAGCGTAAGTACACCCTGAAATATGTATCTGCTCACATATGTGCTCTCAAACCTGTTAAGTGATGAGTTAGTTTGAGTGAATTTTAATCTGCGGGGAGGGTGCACACGTTGTGTTACTTGTAACTAAAATAAGTGGTTTTTGCTGGTTTATTTAAATACATGTGCAGAAAGAAGAAAAGTATTTGGAACATTTACAAATGCTTTTTTGTCTTTATTCATCCTATGTGTTTAGTTCTAAACACCTAAGAAAAAAGCTTTTAGTTCATAATAAGTATATACACATCCCTGCACCTGAAACAACAGATAAGTTGGGAGTGTAATAAGGCTGGAATTGTTGGTGCAGACAGGTAGTAGCTGCAGGCCTGTGGTGTGTTAATAAAATACCAGATGCATTTTACACAATGCATCCTACATGTGGCAGGTAATAATTAAATAACTTATCCTGCTTATCATCAAAAAGGATTCTCTTTGATGTCACTGAAGCACATACCAGAGGGCTCCTGGGCTGGGGGAGAGGGGTGAAGAGCGCTCAGAGCTCATGCTTTTACTTCTTCAAACAGCAGAATTTAAAATATCCTAACCCCACTAGTGCTCCCATTAGTAGACTCTAAACATGCCAGCAAAGGACATCAGGCTCATCTCAGCCAAACAACATATACAAACCCCAGTATTACCCAAGCATCCTTTTTTAAAATACATGATCATTTTAATCCTTTTATGGTTATGTAGATGTAAATTCTGTTTCAGTTGTTGCGAGGTGAAATTCCTGCATCTGCACCATCACAGCAATCACTTCTCTGCCCTCCAGTATCAGCGTTAGTGGTTAGCCCTATTGCCTCACAGCACGAGAGTCCTGGGTTTGAATCCACCAGCCAGACAGAGCCCCTCTGTGTGCATGTTCTCCCTCTGTGGGTTTCCTCCAGGCACTCCATTCTTCCCCCACAGTCTAAACGCGTGCATGTTAGGTTAACTGGTGATTCTAAATTGCCCGTAGGTGTCAATGGTTGTTCATTTCTCTGTGTTAGTCCTGCAGGCTGCCAAACTGCCGAGGCCGTATCCTGCCTTTCACCCTTTAAGAGAAACAGATGGATGACACAGATACCTCAGTGTGTGAATCAGTTCGATAAAATGAGTTTATCATGTTCTAGTTGATAAAAAAATATTGTAAATGAATTACTGAACACAAACATCCCCTTTCTAGAGAGTACAGGAAGGGCGTCCAGCAGACTGTTGTTAATTAGGTTGGGTTGGGTTTGTCAAACAACACTAGACATCAAAATGATGTTTTTCAACTGCAAAATGTTTTCTGGGATGTTCCTATCTTGAGTCAGACAGTTTAACAAAAAAACTTTATATTTACTTATATTTTAACTATAGATGTCTCTTTTTTGCATCTGTTTATATTTCTATTGCACCAAGCACATAGAAGACACAAGGGTTTCACTCAGGATTGATACATTTCTAATCTTATCCATGACATTTGTGACTGGACTGCAGTTTGTAGTGCATGTTGTAGAACTGGTGCATCTGTGCACCTCACGCCTTTGAATTCTGAACTAGTAAAATATCCTGCCTGCCTTTAAATCTGACCTGATGATGAAATGTAAATAAATATAATGTGGTGATTAAATCTTAATCGTGTTGGTGACACGTTTGATGCACTGTGTGTTTTCTGACAGGGTTCGGGTTTGTTGATGTCAGACGATGACACAGTTTTTCATGGGGAGTTTACTGACGACTGGACCATCAGCGGGAAGGTAGAAGACATTTCTGCTCTTTGTTTAAGACTCTGTGTCTGCAAAGGTCTTATTTTGATAGTCTTCAAAACTTTAATATACCTTTTTTCCTTTTTATCACGATTGTTACTAATAATACTCTAAAACAAGTTTCATTCATCACTCCTCTTCTCTTCTCCTTCAGGGGGTTTTGTCTATGCCTAATGGTGACAGTCTGGACGGCCAGTTCAGTGGAGAGTGGACCTCAGGGCTGAAGGTGGTTGGAACGTACACAAAGCCAGGCACTGATGAACCTCCGAACAAGGAGAAGAACGGCCTGAAGTGAGTATTTATTACAATTTAATAAGCTGGTTTTATAATAATGCATGTAAATGTGCTCCTGATTTGTGCAGGCTTTTATTTGTCAACTTCTGTCTGTTACGAGGGTATAATCGTATAATGCCGTGTCATTTAAAACTTTGAAAATGTTGCACGTGTGCAGTAGACTGGGTCAGTACGCCGTGCCGGCAGATCAGAGGTGGATCTGTGTGTTTGATGAATGTTGGAGTCGGCTGGGCTGCGATGCTGCTGGGAAAGGAGAGAGGACGACGGCCTGGGAAAACATCGCTGTTACGATAACAGCTGCACGACGGCAGAGGTAGACACGGATACATAAAGGGCGCAACATCAAAGCCTCAGATTTAATTTGTGTTGGTTTAGACTGTAGATTTCAAATAAAAGATTGATGTAGCCAACTTGAGGTCACACATTGGTTGATGAAATCCAGTTTCAAAGGCTCACTTTCAACATTTTAATAGTCAGTAGCTTGATTTTTTTAAAATTAGGTTTCAGTAATAAATTTCTTTATTGTACATTTTACCTCAAATAGCACCATAATTACAAAAATTAAATCATATTAACACTTAAATCTAAAACTGAGAACATAAATTCATCAGAAAGGTGTTTACTGCCGTCATAAATTCAGTGAGAAGTAGAGTCATTTTCCCCTAGACTTCTATAAAACTGGCAGGAAACAGCTGATGACTTAAAGCACCACCTCATCCATCCAACACGGCGGTGGTTCTGTCGTGCTTCGGCATGTTTGGCTGACGGTGTAACTGCCACAGTGGCATTAATAAAACACTGTATGTGTTAAAGTGAAAGCTCTGCCACACAGTTTTTATAATGATGTAAACCTACACATTTTAAAGATGAGACATTAATGCAGTATTTATCATTTTACTTTAAACTAAATGTGCTGAAGCTCCTGCAGAAGAAATATGTAACTTTCCAAACTACTTAATGGGCCGCACTGTGTGATAATAATTCACCGTGTCTTATGTATACAGTTGTCAACTTAAATAAGTGGATGTGTCTGTGTGCTGTATGTTTGTAGCCCAGACCTCAGCAGGTCTCAGACCAAAGTCCTGGAGTGCCTGGAGTTTATTCCTCAGTATGAAGAACCTGTCACTGCAGCAAACTACGACAACATACGAAGATACCTCACCAAGGTATAGTGATCATACATTTAAATAAACAGATTTATCCTTCATTAAGGCGCAGACCCAAATGGTTTTGGTAAAATAGAGTTAATGATAGGATCGTGCGTACGGGGTGTGTTCAAAAATTTGGATGTCCACCCAACTTGATCACTGCATCAGTGGAGAACTGATCTATGGCAGAGGTAAAAGTGCAAAGTTGATGAATTAGCAGGAAGATGGGCGGTGAAAGGAGGTTGTGTGTCTGCACACAGTTGCATGCTAGACAGATCAGCCTGTATTAGACTGGCCAACGACAATTTACGGCCATTTTAAAATCTCCAGTTAACCGAACAGGCATGTGTTTGGACTGTGGGGAGACTGGGGGGAAAATAAAATAAATCAAACTAGTTAGAAAATAGACTGTAATTTGTGGAACTGTAATTGCCGTGGCAACTGGAGACCCTGATCAGCCACGATGATAGATCATGTGATGTTTGAACGCACTGGAAGCCGTCCAGACACCAAGATCTAGAGGGGATATTACAAAATTTAAGTTAGGTACGGCTTGATTATCATGGGCTGTTTTCCTGAGTCAAGAAAGTCTTCTGGTTTTGGTTATTTGTAGTTTTGTTGTTGTTAATAGATGTTTGTGTATGTGTGTGCATCAGGCTTGTGAGACTCCCCACCACCCTCTAGGCTGGCTGGTGGAGACGTTAGTGACAGCGTACAGGATGACGTACGTCGGTGTGGGATCAAACCGCAGGCTGCTCAGGCAGGCTGTCCAAGAGGTCCTGGCCTACCTCACGCACTTCTACAGCATCATCAGGTAGATTCATCTGTTTGCTGGGCCCTCAGGAAAGAGTTTCTGTACACAGGTCTGAGACTGGAGAAACTCCAGGAATGTGCTCCTAAAAATAGGAAATTTAGCTGTTTCCCTGTTTAAGGTCATCTTAGTGCAGCTTTCTGTGCCATTGCTACATTTCAATCGCTACCTTGAAATCCTTTTCTGACCACCTGCACTTGTGCATATGATTTCACCATGGACCTCAGACTTGTGCAGATATTTTCCAGGTCAGATTGAACCAACTTTATGTCGAGGATCTGAAAATTTCATGTAGATTTTTTGTGCACTTAAGTTGTAAGAGCTCCAAAATTTTGGAAAAAAATAAGACAACCTCTCCCCTGTGACTTTGAGGGCTTTTAACTCTGGAAGTAGACATGACATGTCTTCATATTAAAGTTATTGTACCAAAAATAAATCAATCAGCTGATTGTGAGGGAGTCAGGACCGTTTAAGATTAGGTTTACAGGGGCTGAGCCCTTATTAGATTTAGAAACTGAAGGTAAAACCTACTTAAATAAAACTTTTGTATACAATAAATTTAACATTATATGTATATGTGATATAATGTCTGTCACCTGACTAAATATGAGTGTAATATTCTGTCTGCAGGTTTTTATTCCCAGGATTACCGGACGATGGCAGCGTCCTCCCAGACGCCCCCACCTCTCCATCTAAGAGCAGACACAACTCTTACACAACAGGGCAAGAGTGAGTGACACACACACACACACACACACACACGCAGGACATGTGAAGTTTTCCTAACTCTTCGTCTGTGTTTTTCTCCTCCTCTTCCTCCACCACGTTGTCCTCCAGCTGTGTTATGGTGGTGAGCTCCTCCTCTCTGCTCCTCCCTCTGCTGCTCCCTCGACTCTATCCTCCTCTCTTTACTCTGTACTCCCTGCAGGAGGAGCAGGAGGAAACTGAGTACTGGGAGCGCATCCTCCGACTCAACAAACAGCCTGACCAATCGCTGCTCAGCTTCCTGGAAGTGCAGCAGTGAGTACAAAACACACAAAAAAAGTAAAAACATAAAAAGTTTTCTTCTTTAGAAAAAAACGTTTGTTTTGTGTCATTTTAATTTTTCCTCTTTAGGAAGTTCTGGCCACTGTGGATGTCAATTCTTGGGGAGAAAAAGCAGGTGAGGCAGTTTTTATATTTATATAATTTTCACTCCAGATGTGCAGCTCTCGTTTCATCCTCTGTAACTGGATCTCTTTGCATGCATTACAGATTGTGTCCAGCAGCAAAGACGCCTGTTTTGTTTCTGCTGTAGAAACACTTCAACAGATCAGGTAGCTGCCCTGTGATCTCGCACAATATAATTAGTGATGACTAGACACAAAAAATGAAAAATGGAGCTCTTATTCTTGGTTTAGAATTTTGTGTATCTATAAAAGTGATTAATTTGCAATTGAATTTGCAAGAAGAAGAGCGTCACTACACTGAATGATCAGCTGTGCTCAGTTAAGAGTGACGGATGAGGCTGTCAGTCCTGACATCCACCTTCAGATCCTGAACCTGAGCGCACAGATGTTCAACTCTTTGGTGGACGGAGCTTCCTGACTGTTAAAGGAAGCATTGAAAAACCTTTCCTAATGTAGAGAATTTAGAGAATTTGCCCAGCTCTTATGTAGACTGCCACACAGATACTTTCAGGTCATTTCACTCAGTTAGCAGCTGATTATTTAAGCACACCTGGGAGTCCTTCACTCAGCTGGTTTTTAAATGGATGTTGTGATACTTGATCACAAAATATTGAGACTTTGGTAAAGGGTTACATATCATGCACTAAACATTAATTATTGTTTAAATTTCATGATGTCATAAGTGATTATTGTAAATTCACAAGTTGAGTATTAAAATTCAACCCTGCATATTTACGCAGCACTAGATTCACTCCGTCAGACAAGCTGATGGTGATCCAGAGGTCGTTTGAGGAGCTGACCCTGGAGGTGAAACCTCTGCTGGATGGTGACTTCCTCTGGTGCATGGATGATCTGTTCCCACTCTTCCTTTATGTGGTGCTCAGAGCCAGGTATCCTGTCACACATTCATGCATTTGCATGTAGTAAGAGGTGTCTGTATTGCCGTCTTGGGGATATTTGAGGTCTGTGTTGGTTACCCTAACCTTATATTTAAGTCTTGGCAATCAGGGAACAAAAACAGTCATCATTCTACCTGATATTTATAATAAAAAAAACAACCTTATATTTTCCCCCAAAAAAGTACTTCTAGTTTGTCTCCAAAAACAAAGGAGTAGGATTCAGGGTTGGGGTCAGCCCTGCTGGTGACTTAGACCTCACAGGTTTAAACATTTGTGTCCCCTCTTTAGAGATTCAGGTGTGGGAAATATAGCCTGAAAATTATATCACAATATTTTTTTTAAAACGTAATATTTATAATGATAAAAAAAAGAACTTTTTATAAGTGCTCGCTCGCAGAATTTATATCTGTAAGAGAATGAAGGACATTTTCCATCCTGAGCTATTTTCTTGAGTATTTTATAAAGTACTGTGTTTTGTTGGAGGTTGTTGAAGTAGCTATACAAGAAGTGAAAACCAAACTAAGCAAGTCAAAGAGGACCAGACCAGTCCTGATGGTTTTCAGGTTCACAGTCTTGTCATTTATACCATCCCACCTCTTTGAAAGTAGTTTTTATAAACATCTAAATAACGCATTACAAATTATTCTGCTGCTCAGGATCAGAAACCTGGGAGCTGAAATCAGCCTCATAGAAGATTTGATGGATCCCAACATTCAGCACGGAGAGTTGGGACTGATGTTCACAACACTAAAGGTGAGAGCAGCCGACTCCCAGACACATTTACATAAAAAGTGTAAAAGTATCCCATCCTGTGAAATGCTCATGTTTTTACTGTAATTCTGTATCATCTCTAAAATATTTGGATATTTCTTTATGTTTCAAGATAATTTTATGGACCCTTTTTGTTTCTTTTGGATCTGAAGCAGCGTGATTAGAAAACCTTTTAAACAAATTCCTAGTTTTGTGTCAGTTTGCAATAAGAAATGTCTATAAGCACTTCCCTGTTTATGAACGTGACGGCGTGCTGGTTTCTCTGGTTGATGTGGGTTTGCCTCCATAGTTGCTCAGAAGGAAACAAAAAATCTTCATAAAAATTCAGGAAATCTCCAAATTGTTGTTTTTGTTTTAGCTCTGACTCCAATCACAGTTACTCTTTATCCGTCATCCGTGCAGGCTTTTAAACCATGTCTCTGCCACAGGCCTGTTACATCCAGATCCAGCGGGAGACAAACACGTAGGAGGAGACAGGAGGATGCCACGTGCTGACAGAAAGTGCCATAACCAAACCCAAGCTGCATCGAGGCTGAAGACGTGCACAGCAAAGGGAATGTGGGAGTTAAACCTCCCAGCAGCAGGAGGTCTGACACCTCTCACTAACTCCACTTTTTTCTATCCAACAACCTCAGCAGGTCTGTATACAGTGGGAGGGCAGCGCCTTCTTCTGGACAGGCTGCAAAACTGCACCTTCATTTTCAAATGCACTTTGTCATACGTGTCAGTTTAACTTCCATTTGAGTTTCAGAACTATTTAATGAAAATGATATTGTACAGTGTTTCCCTGACGGGTGAATATGCAGTGTATATTATACCGATTTCATCTGCTTTCTATGAAAACTGGAGGCAAGGAGCGCTAACTACATCATAGATGATAAACGTGACTGTGTTTTCAAAGGGAAAAGCTGGTGCTAATAACTGCAATAACGATGTAAATATTTTTCTAAGCGTGAAACAGTTTTCAAAAGGGAACTTTAAGGTTGTTAAAGCTGCAATCGTTGTTTTTATTTCGCTGAATTTAAATGCAGTGGAAAACCAGGGACAGAGATGTCGAGTGTGTTCTTGGTAGCAGATTTTGGATGAATACACTGTTGAAGGCTAATGTGGGCTACAGTGCAGGTACTTACTGAACGTGCATCATGTGGCAGCTGCAGTTAAAGTCTGGCTCTAAACCAGAATAATGTGCTGCTACTGCTGCTTTGTGAGACTGCAAGATTTTCCTCCGTTGTAGCTCAATTTTATTTTGAGTGTGAGTGACTGAGCAGCCAAATGAGACAGAGCTCGATCAAACTGAGCATCCTGAACTTTAAACGTGACGCCGATGCACGTTAACAAACTAAAACTGTAACTCTGACGCACAAATAACAGAGTCTGAGTTTCACATTCGGTGGTTTTTTGGTGTCACTTCATGTTTTTAAAGCTATAAGCAATGAAGATGGAAAAAGGCTTAAACTTTTAAAAAAGACTTACTTTATCCCGCTCACTGTATTGACTGCACACAAATCCGCAACTCTGATCTTCTACAGCTCTGATATTTTGAACCAGAACAAAGTGACCAGCAGGATTATCGATTTTGGTTCTTCACTGAACAGGATGAGCGTGCTGACCCGCTCAGCATAAAGGAAACTTTCATTCCTTTAATCTGAGCGCTCCTTCTCTTATTCTGTGTTCATGTTTAAGAATATTATCTCCAGATCCAGGAACGCCAAGTGTTTCTGAGCTTTATTTTACTTCCCTGTTCAGCCGGGAACCGAAAAGTTCATGAACGTCTCAGTTCAGAGAAAATGGTGCGCACATGTACGTCGTAAGTGTTACCGTGTGTTTTAATGCAGATCCAGATCTTTTTTTTTAAAACACACATTTGTCCAACTAGTTAATTAAATTTTTAGGTTGTTTTTTAATGTTGTGCACATTTATGTTCAAGGAAAAAATAAGACATGAGGGAGTTTTGTCACTTTAAAATGATTTTATTATTTATTTATGATTAGAACGCAGTTTAAATTAATGATATTGAATAATGAGTAATGAAGACTTACCACAATCCTGCACAGGATCCCTCTGAAATTTGAGTGTGCTGAGGACTGTGGTGCATTTGCATCATCGAGACAGACGACTTGTAATTTCAGCGTTACTGAAAGCTGTACAGTATTCACTGTCACCTCCACTATGTTTTTATTTTTGATAGAGTCACTTAAACGTGTTTTCTGATTTACTTTTTTTTTAACTACTAAAACACTGCAGTGAGAGTTACTGAGAGTTTGCACTGTAAAGCCTGAGCAGTGAAATAAACCGGTGTGTTTATTGAACCTCTTGCTTTAAAAAAAAAAATTAAATATCAGTTTGTAAATGATTTGTTTGATTGTCAGTCACACTGGTGATGTACAGGTCTCAAAAACTTGCGTATCAAATATGATGCAGTCTGAGTTACAGGGTTAAATCTTTGGATCTCTCTGGCCTCAGCTAACGCTAGTATCATGTTCAAGGAGAGAGCCTCAGCCAAATATCAACACTGTCTTCAGCTCTCAGACTGATTGTTGTTGATTTGACATAAATGAAGAGTAGTGAAGTTTCTCACAAGTTTCTCTGAGTTACATAATCGTCATGCACTGTACAGCAGCGCTCCGGCTTCATGCATTTCCTAAAGAGAAGCCAGTGTCTGCCTGGAAGGAAGAAACCATTAGAGGAAAATGGAACATGGTGACATAAAGTTATTAAAACTGATGAGCTCACATGTAAAACATGTTTCAGACTAGGAAGAATCTTTAAGGTGATTATTTTTTTCTGACTGGGTGTATATTTTTGTAACTTTGTAGAAAGAGTTGATTTGGAAGAAAATGATTGATGAATGTTGGGTAAAGACTGATTTGAGATGTTTATCTTAAAAAAAAAGGCAATAAATTTATTTTAATTCTGGAAACATCTCCTCGTTTTACTGTCTCAAGATTGATCAGCACTCCTTCGAAGCACAGAGTGTTTGCAAACGGACTGATTCCTGTACAGTACTTTTCTACTCCCCTGGAGCCCTCAGAGCCCTTTATACTCACACTTATTCGTACAAGTGCTTTCTATCTAATATTCACACTCCATTGGAGAGCAACATGGGGTTAGTATGTTGCCCTTGAATATTTGGCATGCAGCCCGGGAGCGAACCAGGTTAGTAGATGACCTGCTCTAACTTCTGAGCTACAGACACCTGGAAAGAGCTCCAAAAGTTTGAAGGAATAGGTATGGTCTGAGGGATATTTAGTTCTTTTGCACTTGTGGGTGAAACAAAGTGTAGAGCTGAGCAGGATGATGGAGGGTTTTTCAGAGAGTTTGTTTATAAGGAACAAGTACCAGTGTCTGACGGAAGTGAGAAGACTTCATACACACACACACACACTCAAGACAATAAGACAGTGAAATAAAAGGTGTTTAAAATTAATATACATCATGAATGTATTCTGATAATTTAGCCTAAGTGAGGAACTCACACATTACAGTCATTTGATTTATTGTTAATATGAGAAATATTGACTAGTGAAGCGTTTTACTTAAAAAAAAAAAAAAAAAAATGAGCCATGAAATACAAAATATCTGTTAGTTTGAACACACATGAAGAAATTGCAGAGATGCGTAACAGTCCTTTTTTTCCCGGGTCAAAGTGTCATTAAGATTGACTGAGAGGCCAGCAGGCATTTTAACGATTATAAGGAATATCTGAGGAGTATCTGAGTGAAGTCCGTAACCTCCCACACTATTCTTAACATAGGAACAGACTGAGAATAGCCCTGTAAAAAAGAGTTTACTAGTGGTACAGAGCAGAAAGCTGACCAGGACTATTCATAAGGATTGTAATACATCTAGGGGCCCCATTATAAACCATATAACCAGTACACATAAGCAATGGAAAAAGTCAGATTTCAGGACAAGGGTAGCTCATATTTAGTTTTTTTCCTTTCTTTTTTTGGCCTAGTTGTTGTCCGATTCTGGGGACAAACATTTATAAAATGTTGTGAGAGTTAAGTCTACACTGATTAGAATTGTTTTACACATGCAGAGATATAAGAGGAAACCACACAAAGCAGGTATTTGCATAAAAAACAACCAATAGGAAACAGTGATGTGGTTTCCACAACCAGTAACAAAACAACACAATAGATTCATTCAGCTTTTTTAGGATCACAAAGAGCAGATCACCATAATCCACTAAATGTAAGAGATCCAGAACTATAGACAGTATAAAAGATGGATGCATAGTCCTGGTCTTTTTATTGGCCACAAGGGGGCACCCTTGTTGTTAGAAAGAGAGTTCTGATCATATAGGAGTCTCATTGACCTCAGCAAACACTTTCCTGTTGAGTTTATCATCTGAAGCACAAGTTTACAGGAGAATACAGGAGGTTTTCCCAGGTTGACAAGTCCACTCTTCACTCTTCATAAATAATTGCAATCACAAAAATAATAAACTTGAGGTTTTCACTTACCAGTGGGTCGAATCACATTGGCTGCATCCATCTTTTAAGCTGTCTGTGACGTGTACACAAGCTTTAACCATGCCTAAACACTAACATGTTATGACCATTTCATATTCGGCCCTAGGAGTGGTCGTGAGGGATCAGATGTTGACTCTTTGACACTCGATTCAACGTGATGTCACAGCTACCTGTGGAGTGTGATCTTAGGTTAACACCTGTGTGTTGGAGCAGGCTCAGGTGTCCATTTCATTAATGATGGATGATTCTCTCTTCCTGACATCACCTGAATATCTAACAAAAAAAGAAGAAAGTATTTGTGCCTCATTCTCGTCTGCTCTGAACTTGCTGCAGATTTATATCAGTTTACTGTCTGACGGTAATCCAGGCAGTGGCTTCAAGTTATACATCAGGAGTTTGTCAGTAGTTTGGTTTCTTTAAAGGGAAAAAAAAAAACATAAAAAAGGGAAACACAGAGGTAGACACCAACACTGTAAAATCCTCATTGTTGTCTGAAAAGAAAAACTAATTATACCAGCTAAAACATTTTATTCAGGCAGCTGACTGTGAGTCACTCTGGGCTGCTCTCTCTTGTAAGGTACATGCTCATGATTAAAAACATGTGATTTTATTTTCATGCAGCCAGCTGTCTTATTAAACTGTCAGCTACCCTCCTTTAACTGTTTATTTTTTGACTGTTTTTAATGTTTGATCGTCCGGCTGAAACGTCCTGGCTGGTCCACTGATGAAACTTAGATGCTTTACTTTTTAGTAAAGCAGTCGGATAACAGCTGATGAACAGCAACATAACAAATATTTCTTCCTCCCAGCCTCGCTGACCTGTAACCAGGGGTCAGAAAAACAGGAACTGCAGAGTGTTTTAAAAATATCAGACACTGCTGGCTTTTGTTTTGGAAAGAGCTAAATGGACCTTGAAAAGAAGCGGGTATATACCTGACCTTTAAGAGCTGTTCTGCAGATCTTTCTCACACACACATACGCATATGTACACAAGATGCCTGGATATTTAGAGGTTTCATCTGCATAAGTCAAGAGTATGCATACATGTCTTTAAAGTCAAGATTACAGGAAAGGTAATTATTCCCTGTGTGGCACTGATTCCTACCATCCATCCATATTCATCCATTAGCCCTTAGTGAACAATTTTATTTCCTAAAATAAAATACCAAAAGCAAAATAACTACCAGTGTTGAATATAGAATTTTCAATTGTTAATCCATACTGTAGCAGGCTGCTGTCTTTCACCTATTTATTATGTTCATATACTCACATTATAATCCAGGTAAGGGCATGATTCCCCTGTAATGAAATGGAATTTCAATTATTTTATTTTAAATTAAAATGTAATTATATTGAGCTACAGATATTTACAGGTAGGTATGCTAGAATAAGAGAGTAACAATCAGGTTTTCACAAGAACAAAGAAATAAATATACTGTAAGTAAATTTAAATAACGTGTAAGTAATTTTAGGTAGTGTGTGTAAGTATTGCATAACATCGGGTATTTTAAAGGAAAGAAGACACACCTTTCCTGAAATTCCATTAAATTACTAATTATTACGTGAATTAAGGTCTTATCTCTGGCAGGTATTAAAAAATGTTACCCAATTTTTAACCCATAACCTGAGATTACAAATTGAATTACAGAATTACAAAACACTCGAACACCTGGTCATCAAAAAGACCTCAGGGATCTCAGTGTGTTTAGTTAAAATGCAGAAATGATTGTGCGCATGTTTTACCAGATGCAAAATAATATAGTGTAAGCCAGAGCCACTGTTCTCTCCTTATCCTTCATCCCTGTTTGTTTACTGCAGCCCATACAGGTGGCACTCCAAGATGACACTTCCATATGTGCTGCTGAAAGGTTTGCCAATTCTCCCAGCAAAGACTGTGGAGGGGATACCAGGAGACGGGCTGGCGCAAAACGAGAGCAGGACAGGACCGCTAGAAGGGCATCAGCCCCTGCAGCAGGACTGCTCCTTTGTGTGAGGAGCAGGAGGAGCGCTGCCAGAGCCGGACAAAGTGACCTCCAGCAGGAGACTTTTGTTCATATTTCTGTCCAAACTGTTAGCAGATTATTAGGGTGGCATAACGCCCCGACATCGTTCAGTGAGATCTGTGCTCACAGACCAGCATCATGCAGCGTGACTGACATTATCCAGAGAACAAGGGAACCGACAGATCCACCAATGTGCTCCAATCTCTGTACGTGTGACACATGAGGAAGAGAACATTAAGCCGCCTGCAACCTCCACCAGCATGACTGGACGGCTGACTGGCAGAACATCCGGAACGGTATACATCAGTGCATCCGATGCTGCCAAATAGCCCGATAGACCATGAAGTCATTGATCCAGGTCTGGAAGGAGATGCCCAGGACACAATCCACCGTCTCATCCAGAGCATGCCCAGTAGTCAGGAGGCACGTGGGGGCAAAAAACACTGATTGATCCACATGTAACACCTGGATCAGGTTTTTTTGAGTAGTTGTTGTTCATCTTCAGAATAAAGTCAAAATGTGGAGATTCAAGTTTTAGTTTCAAGTCTGCCACGGCTGTAAAACCGTCTACAAAGTGAGATCAGTTTTATTAAAAGGAAATGATTTCTCTTTAGCACAGTGTGGTGATAAGTATAAGGGCGACTGAAGAGACGCTGTATCTGGTCAGAAGTTAAAACCACACAAACTCATAAGAGTTGGCCAGATTTGTTCAAAATGAACGAAGGCAAGGATGTCGATGGCTACACCCTCGTGCAGTAAAGAGGGGATATGTTATATCGCAAGACACAGTGAGCCAGCTGGTCAAGGAGCCATGGCAAGGGTCCACATTTCAACTTTAATCTCAAAATGAACAATAAAAATGAAAAAAACGTTCTATTTTTTTGTCTTAATGTGCCCATCATAAAAGAAATGGAACATTTGTTCAATTATTTATTTACTGTTTTCCAGGCTGGTGTATTCCAAATGGGCTGCTATGTTTGCTTAAAAATATTAACTTAAATTTCAGATTGACTTTGCTCTCAAAATTTAAGTCAGCAGACAATCCCGGGGCGGGTGTGATCCACGTGCCAGCAGATTTCCTGGAATGAGTTCAGTATCTGCACTGAAAGCAGCACGCAAACACGACCGCTGAGACCGAATGTCATCACAAATAAGCAATATTTACAAATGCCCGCAAGTCATAATGAACAGGATCAAGCATCAACAATCACACACAGCTTTTACATACAGTTTGTTTAAGTTAATAGATATGCAGTAATTGTGTGTTTAAAATCTAGCATTTGTCTGCATGAGAGAGGGAGAGAGAGACCATTATTCTTTTTGTCTGAAGCCAGATGATGTAAAATGAGACACTTTTTTTTTGGACCAGCTGATTCAGATCAGTTCTGGTCTCATTCATAATTGTTCCTCCTGTAAGTGCTGACGTGCAGCCCATCTGCAGGGCGAGCGGTGAACCGAGGCCCCGGCAAAGCTGCAGGTCAGACGGTTCAGATTGGCAGAGCTTCACACACACACAAACACACACGCACGCACACAGACTTTGGTTGTGTGCCTGCATCTCAGCTGTGTTTGTGTCTGCAAAGGATGAAAGAAAGTGAGGATAGAGAGCAAGCCTGGAAAGAGCCTGGTCAGGTTAACCCTCTTAACCCTGAGGGCACCAAGACAGTCATGTTAGCTGTTTATGTGACCTCTGACTTAAGACCTCCTGATTACTGTTATGTAGTAAAAAACTGGTAAATGAGAAACGTCATGCAAATGCATAAGATTCACTGATGTGGTCGGCTTTTAATGTTGAAAATCAAAAGTTCAAATAACTACAAATAACATCAACATTGAAGGAAAAAAATCCTTTGAGTGATTTTCTGAAGCCTCTGTTGCTAATTTGTGTCTCCTCTCTGATGATGGTGCAACTTAATCACATAAACAACCTTCTAACAGATTAAAAAATGTTGATTGCACTTTGTTTTAACAGCCAGGAGAGGAAAAGTCCAACATGCACATTCACACAGCTGCTCCTCCAGTTAACATGCTGAAAAATGTTTTACCTGAACTCAAATTATACCAGCAAAGACTTCAAAGAAAAAAAAATAGAGATGCTGAAAGCCATCTGATACACGAGAAGGGATAATTTGTCCCTGTGCCGTTTCTGTCCCTCGTCCTGTCCTACTGATCCAGTAACAGGGAATAAATGAACGAGCATTTAAGGAGGACACAGGAGGGATTATGGGCTCTTGACCCAGTTACCTACCGTGACTAAATACTGGCATAGCCGACACACTGGCCTGGACTGGACAGCTAGAAGCAGCATTTATTCACTCACCCATGCGAACAAGCAAAGCTTTTCCTTTCAGTTAAACTTGCACGTAAGAAAATGTACTGAGGTAAATCTGTGTTTTTGAAGCATTAATCCCAAATATATTGTGCACTAACACTGCCAACAAGGTCAGATACGCCCTTATACACTATGTGCAGATGCTTTCTTGAATGCAGCAACTCTATTTGACCTCCAGCAGATTAAAAGCTCATGATTTTGAAGTAGAATAAGTTAGTACAACTGTGAATGAGACTTTTAGCTTTAGAGTAAAAGAGCATGGTTTACCATACTGACCAATTCTTCAGATTCTTTAGTACGAGTCTGAACTTTTTGTCAGATTTTCTTGGTCCTTTTTCCATTCTTAAAGATTGCACTGATTTTGTGTATTGTTTGCCAGGAGGACATTATGTCAGCAGACCTGCTTTTGATTGTGGTATAAACACACTCCCAGACACACAGCAAATTAGGACACCACGTCTTATGAGCAGACTGAGAATGCACACACCTGCCACGGCTAAAAATCCCTCCACATCCACCTGTGTGGAGCCCGTGATCCAGAAGGAAATAGAGATCCAGGTTAATATGTTTGAGACAGTGTCTTTTAATTGTTGCTTCTTCAATTAGATATTTGTCAAGATAGGACCAATGTTGAGATGTTTCCCTCCCTCTCAGTGGTATATAATGCTTCCAGAAATTCTAACCAGGCGGCTCTCCACCCCTCTACACCCCTACAAATTTTTAACAGAATTCATTCAAAACTTTTTGAGCCGCACATTTACAAAGAAAATGACACACACCTATCAAGAACATAACCTCCTTGTTGTGGATAAAACAAGGCCAAAAGGCAAATTTAGTAGAAAACTGAAAACTCAAAAAACTTGAAGGTGTAGTTTGTTCCAAGAAAATCCCCCAAATATCTTGCAGCTTAAGAAATTTTGTATGGAAGATAACTGATAATAATGCAAAGCAAAAACAAGTTGTTAAACTGCTAAAAGGAGAAAAAAATGTTGCCATCCCTGTGGTGCTGTGAAGGTACAATCACCTTTATTTGAAGACACTGGATCTCCGTCACCAAGTGTGTGTGAAAACGTTATTAACCTGCAAAAAAAAAGAAAGTTGAAGTGCATGGTTATTGTCTGATTCATGGTACACATGTTCGCCGGTCAGTTCTGTCGCTGACTAACATGCATGTGTTAATGGATCAGACTCATCCCAGATACACGGGTTCAGCTCATTGTTTGCAGAATGCATGTTATATGCAAATGTTTAGTTCAAGGTGATGCGGAACGAGCAGTGATTTAAAAGAAGCCTGCAAAAAAGCAGGAGAAACTCTGAAAAAACCTAAATAGTGGGGTCTGAGAAGGAAGCAAGAAAATGCACAGCTTTACTAAGTGTTTCCACAGAAGAGATGACCATTTGAAAAAATTAATAAATACTCATTTTTAAAAAAAATCAAGAAAGTTCAGACTGAAATTGTGATAATATAGACATTGTAGCTCAAGTTTAAAATAATAAATAAGATATTGTCTTTAAAGTTTCTAAGACAGCCAGACCCTCAAAATATTTATAAATCACTCATTTGTGAGTCTGCACTGTGTTTACAAATGAGGCCAAATGTTTCAAAGAGTCCAAATATTTTTAAATAATTTCTATGTGCAATTTAGGTTCATATTACTAAGGCGAGAAATAAATCAGTGATTTTCATTACTGGCCAGTTGCTGTAGTTGTTCCATATTTCTTGACGTAAGGGTCAGTCACAGCCAACTAAGATAACACAGCTCTGCCAGAGTCAGATTTACTAAACAGACACATGTCAATGAAGTTATGATAAACACAAATACAGAACTTGTTTTGGTCACATAGATAGAAGGATTTCTGTTTTGAGGACTCCTCTTGCAACTTTCTCCATCTGGGTGGAAAAACTTTGTTGACTTTGGTTCCAGGCACAGTTTGAACAGCAAACACAGCCCTAAGGCTACTTCAAATTCACAGCCCTGCTTCTTACAAAATTACCCCAGCTCTGGTATTGCTGGCCATCCTCAAATGAACTGCTTGAGGTCCTTCCACAGTATTTGGTCAATATCTGACCTTCAATGTTTAAAACTAATTCTTTGGCAGAGTCACCGGTGCTCAAGGTGCGAAAAAGACCATTTAAAAACTAGAATTTGTAATAAATATAACTGAAACAAATATAATGTGGGAAAAATCTTCAGTTTTAGTCTTTGAATGTGGTCAAATCTGTTAGCCCAACCAGTCTCAGCAGGCTTTGTTGCTTATTTTTATGACTGTGATGTCTGTTACTGTGTCAGGTGTCTGTATTGTATTGTTTTATTGCTTCGAACCCATTAAATCTCAGTAATAACCAACCACAGTGTAAGAAAAAACAGAAAGATTGAGATTGAAGATTGTAATGAAAAATCCACATCCATGCACTCAAGGTAGGCTTTAGTTGGCTATTAATTTCCAGTTATATTTCCTGGAACAATGTTGTATTCATCGTTCCATTGTTGATCGTTAGAAGTTCATGAGTTCATCAAAATTCAATTTTGATCTCATACGTCCATAAAAAACAGCCTCCCAGCAACTTCGTGGTTTCTCTTTCGTGAACTTCTTAGATGGCGTTAGCCTCTTTGTTGCTTTACTGCCACGCAAGCCGTTCACCTTTAAGTTTTTCTTTGAAAGCACACTCATCAATATTAACCTTGACATGTTCAAATGTTTCTGTTGCAGTACTCCTTTCATGCGCTGGCAGAAAGAAGCCACACTGTGAAGGACATTTGTCAGCTGGTCGGTGTGTTAATTAGGTGTTCCCATGCCATGTATTCATTGCTAGTGCAGTCAGTGATCACTCAGGGTGTTGTGTTTCACTCCCGAAGGACTCGTGTACATCCAAGTGTGCACGCGATATTGGATAGTTGTGTTTGTGAGAAGTGTCATCTACATGACAGTCTGCAGCCACAATAGCTCTTTGTCTGCCAAAAGAAACTGAAGCAGCTAAATATCTCACAGAAGATAAACTCAGCATGACCGTTTACACATTTTTCAGCCTCTCGCTGAGCATTTTGAAAAGTGAACGTGTGTTTTGAAATAGTTATTTGTGCCTTGCATTTCAGTTTGTTTAGTTTCTTGTTATCGTGACAATGTCAGATTGTGAGATTTAGCACAATAATTCCATATAACAATCTAGTCAAACATCTCTGTCTCAGACATATTGTTAGTTTTTTGAGTCCACAACATGGTATCCATTAATTTTGTTTTGTCTTTAACTCTAATCTGTTGTATTTAAGTTAACTTAAACTTTTGCACATCTAGTTTAATTTAGTTCAGTATACCTTTAATCTGGAAAACGGGTGAACTACAGCATGTGTTTTTCTTCAAACAAAAGCAGAAAGGTAAAATTGGTATTTATGAAGTGCTTTACTCTTGAGTACCAGATGCACTTTTCCACTGTAAAGTCACATTTGCAAACATTAACACTGTGCACTTTACACAGTTTTTAGCCATTTTAAAGACACTCACACACAAATGGATACATCAGGGGCAATTTAGTACCTTGCTCAAGGACACCTTGGCGTGCAGACTGGAGGAGCTGCCAACCCTCCCACAGGTGAAAGCTCATTTACACAGAGCACAAAATAAAGAGGACAGTATGGAAAGGTTGGCAGCAGACTGGTGTATCATGAATTTTACACCTACTTTTCCAGGTGCATGCATCTATTTATGAGAACACAGTAATGTCCTCTTGTGTATCTGACAGCCATCCAGCTGCTTATTGTGGGTGATTTCTCTGAATCTGACTGCCTGAACTGCTATGAGAGTCACTAAAATGATTGTTTTACTTCTGTGTGACACTTTCTATTTTTTATTTTTGGGATTTCAAAACATCATTTAATGTCACCACAATGACTCTGAAACCATCAAAGAAATAAAAAGAATTCTGAGCAAGATATATTAAACCTAATCAATGAAATAAACTGTACAGAGCTCTTTGAACTTTGATCAGCTATCTCAAGTGAACATTTACGTTTCAGTAGGAAGTCCTCGTTCAGTACCTTGCAACTGATTAATCGTACCAACTTGATCTGTTGCTACATTAAACTGTGTCTGTATGCATATTTGTGCAGCTTCTGACTTTCTTGTTCTGTCTAAATGCATCACTTGCACTGCTCAAATGACCACTACCTGTACATTTAAGACAAACATGTTCATCTGCTGCACATCTCTATAAACAATGTCCTCGTAGTCATCTGTAATTTTAAAAAAAGAGAAGGAAAATAGTGTTTTTGTTGCTAATAACTTATATCCACTATCCCTCTGCACATGTGCGAACCATCTCAGCCTCTCCAACTTTGTCGTCAAAGTGATCAGCCTGAGCTGTCCCCTGTGATCTATCGATTCTGGTCACTCCCAGTGAAACTCTCAACATCTTTAACCCTATCTCCTGTCTCTGTCAGAGCCACCATCTCAAACCATCTTGCAAACCTTCCCTTGTTAACCTTCCCTTTCACTCTTCCTGCTTATACCTCTCTCCCTCTCATATATATACACACTGTCTTCCATCTATTGACTTTCATTTCTCTCTCTCTCTGAAGCATACCTCCATCTTTTCAGACTCCTTTCCAGCTGCTTCCTACTCTCACTACGAATCACAATGTCGTCTGCAAACATCAAAATCCGCAGAGTATCCTGCCTGGCCTCATCTGTCATTCTGTTCATCAATGGTGCAAATAAGAAGGGGCTCAGCGCCAGTTCCACCTCTTAGACATCTCCATAACACCATTCTTTAAAGTATTCTTTCTACCTTCTCAGCACACTCTTCACTCTTTAGCAGAGGTGGAAAGTGAGAAGTACAAAACTTCGTTGCTGTACTTAAGTAGAATTTTCAGATATCTGTACTCTACTTGAGTACTTTTTTTCTGACAACTTTTTACTTTTACTACTTTTATTACTTTCTACCTCTTACATTCTCAAAACGGACTCGTTATTTTTGGTTCAGCGGTTTCATTTAGAGCGTTTATGCTCGGGAGTTAAAGTGGAGTTCCGGTGTCTGTAAGTTGTATTTGGCTAGCTAGCTCTACAGAGGAGGAGGAAGCATGAAGAGAGTCACGGTTTTTTAAGTGGCAGGTAATTTCAGATTCAACATTTCTATCAGCTCAACAAACATCAAAAAAACACACAAACTGTTTATGTGCATTTTGTCGCACCATGTGCTGCTAGCTGAAGGTCCAGCTGCTGTATTTCACAGGGAGAGAAAAGAAAGAGAGCTAACTTCACTCGGAGATGGAGAAAGATAGGAAAGACGGCACACTAGAGGAAGAAGTGAAGTTATATTTAAAGGTAAGAACTGCTCAGTGACGCTCGATCAACTGCAAATTTAAAGCTTACATGTAATAATTGTAATCACATATTGGATTTGTATATGATGGGTTTTAATAAATTGTGTATTTTAATTTTGTGAAATGTCTTGCAAAACAAACTAAGCTATGCTAACTTTGTTATTCAAATGTTGCATGGAAATACCGGGTTTTTTCCCCCAGAATAAACAGGTTAGTTTGCAGTACTGTGTTGAATTCATAGTAAAGTTAGACTGATACACAGTGACTGCGGTGCTGCTGTTGGTCAGATTTAGGTTACATAAAGTGTAGCAGAGATGAATTTGCATTTAAGCTGAGGATGCTTGAATTTATTCATTGAATTCCAACTTTATACTGTCTAGTGTAAACCGTATAGTGTCACTGTAGGAAATGGAAATCAGCCATGATTGCTTGTGAAACTGCTGACATATTGTTTAACAGAGCTGTGTAAGTCCATAAAGAGCAGCAGATCAGCTAATCACAGCATGTGCACTGAGAAAATGTACTGAAGCTCACATTAGAAATGATTGTGAGCTGTGATTCTTTTCCCTATGCTGAACCACTACACAGATCTTATAGGCTTTCTGACCTGCCAAATCTCACTTTAACCCTTGACTGTACTCATTTTATCGTTAGGTGTGGAGGCAAAGTAACTCTCTACAATGTAGGTGACTGAAAATAGTTATTTTTATCTATTTATTTAAATTCTGTTTCAATGCATGTATCCTATATAACAGATTCAAGCTAAGTACATTCATTAGAATTATCATTTAAATTAGAAAAAGTATTGTATTCTTATGTACTAATATTTTATTATTATAATAATACAGCACAAGGTTCAGTTGGCTTTGTACAAAAAATGTTAGTAGAATTGTCCTTTAAAGAGCTACTTTTTACCTTCCTACTTTGAGTACATTTCACAGCCTGTACTTCTTTACTTTTGCTTGAGTAAAAAAAGTTGCTTCAGTACTTCAACTTTTACTGGAGTATTTTTTTAACTTCTACTGTACTCTACTTAAGTAAAGAAAGTCTGCACTTTTACCACCTCTGCTCGTTAGTACATTTTCATCTCTATTCCTAATCATGCCAACCTGCTGCATGTCCTTTCGAGCTCGATCTCTCTGGATATCCAGTTGTTAGAAATCCTTTTCTTCTTCCTTGGTGTCCAGCTTCACATACAACTCACTATACATCTTTTCCTTTGTCACCCCTCTTTGCTGTAAACCCAGCCTCCCAGAACTCCTGTGAACTTACTTCATTTCCACTTTTTCTTTGCCAGACCCGTTCTTTGAATATTTTCTTGTACTTCCTCATTTCCCCACCAAGTCTTGTTGTCTGTCCTGCTGCATTTCTCTCTTCAACACTATACCTGCCCCAAAAAACTAATCACCTCTGTTCCCTTCACCTACATGCTCATTGAAATCTGCTCCATTTACTACCCTCTCTTCCGGGGACACTCCCACTCCAATAATCTTATTCCAGAATTCTTCTCTCTCTTCTATCTGACATCTAACTTGTGGGGCATACACACTGACAACATCAGCCCTTCAACTTTCACCTTCAAACTCATGATCCTGTCTGACACTTTTCACCTCCACAACTCTATTCACACACACTTCTCCTTCAGGATTACCCCTCTTCCATTTCTCTTCTTGTCTACACCATCGTGGCACAGTTTGAATCAACTTCCAATGCCTCTGGCCTTGGCTCCCTTCCACTTGGTCTCCTGTACAAACAATATATCCATCTTCCTTCTTTCCATCTCACCAGCCGGTCATAGTTCCTATATTTCCCTAGCCAATACCAAATCCTCATTTAGGTTTGACAGCATTTCTAGTAGATAATGGCAGATGTCCTTAGCATAAATTGTGGCTGCAGTTTAGGGAAGACCTCAGAGGGAACTTGAAGTGGCTCCAGGGCCGGTAAGATACCCATGCACTAACGGGAGGTGAGTGAAAAAGGAATGGCAGGTGGGACACAAAAACAAAAACAAAAAGCTTGTAGTGTGGGGGGGCGGTCATATGCAGAGAAATCGACGGAGTGTGTTTGAGGTGTGGTCCCGCTCCTGAAATTCAGATAAATTACCTTGTGCTCTCACGTTTTCCCCCTCTTATCTTCATTTCTCAGCCAACAGTAGCGTAGCTTTCATTGGCACCCTATTGGTCAACAGCAGCGACCAAACTGGTATGTCTTGATGACATACATTTGACTTGGGAAAGATTTTTACACGAGATGTCCTTCCTGCTACAACCCTCACATTTTATTGATGATGGTTCTTAAAGTGTTTACATTACATGTAAGACCAAGACTTTAAAACAGCTAGCTGCAAAAATATGATCATAGGCTAAAATTTTAGGGATGTAACGTTTCAACGAAAGATTATTGGCTGAAATGCAAGACTGAATCAACTCGGTAGACAGTTGTTTTGTCCATGTTTGTGCAATGAGTGCAGAGATGATGTGTGCCACAGTGTTCCCACTGAGAGCTACCTGCCTGATGAGTCACCCTCTTCTGAGAAATGGAGACTCCAGTCCCCGCCTCTGGGACACTGTTCTTAGAAATAATTAAATGTAGTGTTTTCCGAACTTCCAGCCCAGTTTCCAGAGAAGCTGGTATGTTGTGTAAGTAAAAAAAAAAAAGTTTGATTTGCAAATCATTTAAACCCTAAATTTAGCTGCATCTAATACAAATAAAACATTACATGGAATCTGGGACATCTGCAGTGCACATTTTGAACACATTTTAAAGAAGTCAAGACGCAGGAAGTTTACCAGTGGATTGTATCGCACTCAGGATATATCACTATAGTTTTTGAAAAAAAATTTTAAAAAAAATTTATGCCATCCTTTCTCATATGATTTCAGTTACTCAACAGTTTGAGGCTTTCTTAAGAGTATTTTTTTGTTGTTTTATAATCCTAGAGCTGTTTTCACTGGGTGACAGGCCACTTTAGCACGAGTACTCGACTTTATATTTCAGCGAGTAATACGTGCAGAAGGTGCTTTGTTTTTTGTTTTTTTTCTTGCTGAGATCAGATATTTCCAGAAAAAGATGTCTGCATGGTGGCATGGTGCTTCCAAATGTGTTTATATTGTTCGGCATGAATGGTGCCTTCACAGATGTTATCCTTACCACATGTTGTCACGTAGGCTTCTGGCGACAGGACAGTTTTCAACTTCACCTCAGTTCTTAAATGAGCTTAGACTTCTTAGATTTGTGAATGCAGAAACAAAAATTTTCATTTACGGAAGACTTCAGAAGTCTTCCTGAACCTCCGCAGTTATTTTTACTAAAGAATTTGTTTTTAATATAGGGTCCAAATATAGGATTTAATAAGTGTCGATTATGGCATTGTGTGCTGAGATTTCTTGAGATTCAGAATATTGTAATGATATTGTGTACTGTTGTAAAAAGCTGAGACAAAAAGGAGAGGACAACTAGAAAGATAATATTGTATACATAACTCAAATGTATTTACTAATCAAGCTAAAGAGAAATGTGGATTGTCTACGTCAGTAAGGTATGTAAATCATAAACTTAAACCAAAAAAAAGGAAGCAAAACCTAAACTAAACAAACCACACTCCTGCCCACTGAGGATAAGAGAGCATGAATGCTGGCCCCAATCTCTTTTTAAAACAGTTAGCTATGGGAGTGAGGTGTGAGTGAGGGAGTGAGTTGGCTCCAACAGCTCTGCATGTAAATTAAATAGAGTGAAAAAATGTAAATATAATCATAAATCATTCTACCAATCAAAGCAGTTAGTTGTGTGATGTTGTACGATTTTTAAGGATAACATTCAGTTAAGTTCAGTTCAATTCAATTTTATTTATGTAGGAACAAATCACAAATACAGTTGCCTCAAGATGCTTTATATTTTAAAGAGTGAACAGTAATAAAGAAAACAATCCAACAATCGAATGACTGCCTATGAAAAGCACTTGGCAAATATGGGAAAGAAAAACTCCCTTTTAACAGGTAGAAACCTCAGGCAGAACCAGGCTCAGGTAGGGGCAACCATCTGCCACAACCAGTTGGGAGTGATTCGAGAAAAGACTGGAGGAAACGCATACTGTGGAAAAGAGTCAGAGATTATTAATAACTAAGATTTGTGTATAAACACATAGTGACTGAAAATTAAGTGAGGATTTGGGGTCACTTCTAGTCAGTGTCAGTATTCTTGGTTTAGAAAGGCTTTTCATGGTGTTTCTAGGACAGCCTGATAATAATGAATTACAGTAGTCCAGGCTAGAAATAATAAATGCACGTATTGGTTTTCCAGGATCATTCTGAGAAACGATGTTTCAATTTTTTTTAGTACATTGCACAAATGCAAGAAAGCAAGAAAGTTTTATCTTAATTTAGAAACCAGAAATTAGAGATCATCCAGATCTTCATGTCTTTAAGACATTCCTGCATTTTAACTGATTGGCTTCATTGATTGATCAAGTTGGGTGTCATTTATCTAGCAGTGAAAATGTATGCTGTGTCTTCTAATGATACTGCCAAAGGGAAGCATATTGTATATAATGTAAACAGAATTGGTCCTAGCACAGAGCCCTGTGGCACACCATAGTTAATTTTAGTGTATGAAAAGGACTCCCTGTTTACTTGAACAAAATGGAGTCTATGTGGAGTCTAGCATAACTTGCCTAATTTTCTGTTGGCCCTGACTCAACTTTTTGGAAACATGTTGGAAGCAATTACATTGAAAAAAAAAAAGATTGTACTATGTCAACTTTCTGCTATTAGTTAGTTAATTACACTTTATACACAGTCATAACTTGCTTGAAAAGAGGCAAGTTTGAAGCCACTTAACTACAAACCTTGAATGCAACAGGGAACAAATGCCTGTGATAGCCTTCTCATCTGCTTTTCATCTCCACCCAGTTTTATTGCCAAAACCAAATCAAAACTATAGATAACAGAAAAAGCATTGACTGCCAATGGAGGAAAACAAGAAGCTCTTATCTTTTAACTCAGGCAGGAGGGTTAAAGAATATTGTAGAGATGAAATATTTCCCCTGGGGGAAAACTTTTTTTTTTTTAAATTGACTGGACCCGAGATTATATACACAATCTCAGGTCCAGTCGATAAATTTCTGCTTAGTAATGCTGAGTTCATTTCGGTGAAAACTGACAGCTGAGTATTTCCAGGGAAGCGTAACACATCCGGAAAGCACTCATGAATTAATTAAAAACACGAGTCTCCATGTCGAGCCGAGGCCTGAGCCAGGCAAGAGCCAACAGGAGAAGTTTACATTCCTGTGCAGAGTCATCACCTCAACCAACACACAAGAAAGCATACAGTTGCATCACTGGTGGAGGTCTTTCACATCCTTATGAGGAATTCTTCACTTACCCATTGTAGATACAATGACACACACACACAAATAGAAAAGCCAAATACTACGTCAGAGGTGCTGCTGTTACGAATGAGGCTGATGGTGAAGGAGCGCCAGCCAGCTGGATTACGCATTACACCAACACTCTCGAGGAGTGAAAATTAAATCTTAGCTAACAAAGAACCGAGACTGAAAAGTAGTTTTCATTGTATGAAGCACTCTGCATCTGATTATGTAGGTACATACTGCAAAGATATACTGTTGAGTATTATAAGTACTGTTTTAGGCACATAAAGTGAGGCTGCTCTTCAAAGGAAATTTCAATTATATCAATTAATTTAAAGTGAGGTACGCTACCACACAGGGTACATTTGACAGAGAAAAGAGAACAGGCCAGTGAGTCAGTGTAGGATCACATGACGGAGAGATTTCCAGCATGTGACTCCATTTCAGTGCAAAAATTTTTTGTACCCCATTGTCTCTTTCGTCCTCCATCTTCTTGTCTACCACCTATAAATCAATCTCAGTACATCACGTCAAGGGACATCTCAATTCCTAAAATGCATTGGGAGGGAAGAGGCTTCATAGGAGCTGTAACTGCGGACACACACGTGTATTTTATCTATGAGGCATGAAAGAGATGCAACACACCACTGAAATATAAATAATGTCTGGAAGAACAGTCCACAAAATAAACCTTCCTTTGCAGTCATGAGTTGTTTTAGTTATTTTAAGCTGATCAACCTTTTTGCCCTTCCCTTCTGTTTGTGACTGTGATATGTCACATTTGGCCATGTTGTGAATTTATTTAACCTTCAAGAGACCAAATGAAGTCAAACTGCTTCGCTTCACATTTCCATATTTTTTTAAAAAGACTTTTCACATTTTTTTTAAACAATATGGACTTTGTGTTCATTGTGTTACTGAACTGATTTGTTTTCTAAGAAGTAAAAGAAAAAGGTTGTAGAATTAAATGTAATTTTTTTTGTTCGATTTGTATTTTTCAACTCCTTTCTGCTTAAAAAAATGATTAAAAACCATATTTAATTATTTTAGAACCATTAGAATATTGTTCATAGATAAAGCGCTCTTGAACAACCTAACTGAAAGTTATGATTTGATGCAATTTGCAGCTTAATTACAGGATTTTAAAGAAGCAAGAAATCCCCTCTCACAGCGTGGCTTATAGATTCTTTATTTACTTAAAACATCAATTTTCTCAGAAGCAGTAGCAACTGAGGAAGTGTTTGAGTCCAATTTTATGGCCCTCAGGAGAAAAATGTTACTTCTCTAGTCTAGAACCCTAACTGGCTTATAAAAAGCAGGCAAACAGATCATTGGAGGAAATACAGAACTTAAGAATGAGGGGATTTTGACCACTTGGGAAAAGTGAAGTGACAAAGAAAACGGAGCAGCAGGAATAGCTTGTATTACCAAGAGAATTGGCACCAGAATCGCTTAAACACTTGGGCATAAAGTTTGCCTCAAGCAGAAGAAGCTTTTACTAAATTTATATCACCTGCGTCTCACTTTTATTTCAGTCTGTGAGATGACAAGCACTCATATCAACAGTTAATTTCTATATATAAGCCTATATACAAGCCCTATATATATCCAGCAGCCCTTCCACTTCCACCCTGCTGCATTGTAGTCACTGCAGCAGTTAGTGTTAGTTTGGGTGAGCACCTGGCAGTTTATGTGAAACGTTTTTGATAACTGCCCATCCCATCCTGTTTATTCACTCTGGTCTGCTCTGACTCTAGTATGTAGCAGCTCAACTCTTCTGTGCCCTTAATCAACATGGTACTCCCAGGCATTAAGCCAACTAGTTCTCCCTTGCCTAGCAGAAATTCCCAGAGCCCCTAACTTTTCCCAGAGCTCACAAGATGTGTATGAGAGGTGAACCTGGCAGCCTTAATGTTGCCCATTTATTTATGGACTAGGCATTTTTGAAGCCTTAACCTTGCTCTACTCAAATTACCACTATGTTTGGGGTTTTGAAGCCTGAAACTGCCACTTAAACTAGGTGAAGTGGCTGGTGTGGGTGCAACACATCAGCTGACTGGTGCTAAACTGACTATACTAGAATTTCTCCCAATTAAATTTGGCTATGCCATGAGAATACAGGCATTTTAAAATGCCAGAGTTGATTTCTCAGTGTCTGTAAAAGGAGGGGAAACTTTCCATAAAGGCCAAAAATGTGTCTTGAACAAGGTAAACATGTTTCTGAAATGGGGCATGTGTTTGGGGTTTTGTTTTATTACAAAAAGTCTTTGCAGTTGACTCACTTGGAGCCAAATGGTCATAAGCACTGCTGGTCTTCAGAACTTGGACGCTGGATTAACTTTGCTCTGTCCCTCCATGTTATGGGAAACAGCAGGTGAAGTCTTTCAGGCACTGACGCCATCAAGATAAACACTGTGTTCCCTCTGGTTTCTCACTGACTACCTAACATCAACACACCCATGTCTGAGGTTCCTGACATGTCACTATCTAGTGGGAGGGGGAAAAGTGGAACCGCAGCCTCATCACTCCCTGTTCTCTATTTTCTACAGAGATGCTGTGATTAGTGCTGACACATGGTGTTTCAGTTTGATCCACAATTTCGTTGTACAATGAAGGGCTATGCTATTTGACAGCAGGGAGACTAGCACTGCAGCAAACCTTTCATAATTGTAGTACTTAATGTTGAAACGAGTGCACTCATATAAATTCCTGAATGAAGCTCATAAGCCCTAAACTGACAAGAATGGTGTTTTGGATTTTAACTCTCTCTCCCCTTCATGTTGTCTAAAAGGCTTTGAGGGTGCGGCGTTTTGGTTTAAGGTTAACGTTGGGGTAAATGAAGTAAGCACCGTCAAAGGAGCTCTACATCTGCATGTGTGGGTTCATGTCCTTGGCCTGCAAAGTGCTGACCCAGTTTCCCCTACTGTGGGTTGGCATCACCGGCAAGCACCAGCCGGTTGCACAAGGAGTCATTCACCCACCTGCAAACATATAAACAAAGAAGAAATGTGACTGCGTTTGAATCCATACATGGATGAGTAAGGTACCATAGGAACATACTGGGAGCAGTGTTTGTTGACCTTGGCTCTCTGAATGTGAGGCTCTGCACTGAAACAGTTTTGGAGTCGCTGTGGCACTGACAGGCACAAGTCTACAGGAAGAGGACATTTTCCAGCATGTTTATTCAAAACATAAACTACTTGGTTTCTCAAGATGAAAAGCATAAATGCAACTGCTGATCGACTCTTAAAGCACCATATGCCAAGTCGGACTGTGTGACATGCTTCAGCTCCTGTAATAAAGTTCAGTTCTTCTGTTTTAATCAAAATGCCAGTAGGATAAATATTTGGGGCTTGGCTCTAAACCTTCAGGGCAAGAAAACAGCAAAAATGTCAGCACTTTACTAACAGCTTGGTGTGATCTGTGCATGCTGATCCTGCAGTGACTGACACTGCACCCATTTAGCTAATCCCAAAAGTTCTAGACCTTTGGAAACCAGTCCATAGTCTCTGAGATGGTGCTGCATCTACATCTCAACGCCTGCTTAATCTTAAATGCAATCACATCAGCCAGTAATGTGTGGAAAACTGAGAGGGCACTCGGAGCCTCAATTTATGGAAGCAGTATCCAAGGTGCCTTTCACTTCATCCAAGAAGCTGCTTCACTTCTAAGAGTAAATGGTGTCCCTTAAGAGGGCTGTTGACCCACTAATGATCATCTGCTTAATCACATGAGCAAAGGTGTGACACCAGGTGTGGGTCACAATCAGCCAAGGTTTTGAGTGAACCACTGAGACCTTGCCCCACCCCATCATGTGACTTACTGAGAACAGATGACCCAAGATGTAAGTTGGTGTCTAAGGCATCTGGGAAGGGATCTCAAAACTGGATTATAGATGGCAGACAGTTGGTGTCGTAAGCCACCCCCTCTGTTAAAGGATGGCCATTCAGTGGACATGGATGACTTCTTTCACTCCTCCTTCAAAACAATCCATCACTGTCCAAAATGTCAACATTGGGATCCTCAAAAAGGTGACCTTTTTGTCCTTTAGATGCAGATATCCAGCTGAGTCTTGTCCTGTCGAGGTGGCTCTTCTGTGTTGTGCCACGCATTTATGAAGCTGCTATTTTTCTCCAATGTAGAGGTCTAAGCACTCACACCGCAGCATATACTATGTTGTTTAGTTTGAGTTTGGGAGTTGTATGAGCCCAGCCTGGCAGCAAGTTATTACAACGCATAGTATGCTTTGAGCAGGGCTCTAGAGTGCCACCAGTTTGGTCGCAAATGCGACCTAATTTCTCAATGGTGTGACTAAAAAAACCCAGTGCGACCAGCCGTTCGAGTAAAAAAAAAAAAAAAAAAAAGTCTCTGCAACTCTGAAAGTCTCTGTGTGGCCAACAGCAGACAACATTATGCCCATATTGTGGCCTAAACCAATCATGAAGGTGCTGCTTAGAGTAGCTGAACGCGCAGCTGAACGCGCCACAGCATCGACTCCGCGCTGCTGCTGTTCGATCGATTTGTGTGTCACGCGCGTGTCTCTGCACAGACGCACAGAAAGGAGAAATGACGTAGGGAATTCCCACAATAATCCAATAACGCATGGCGACACCTGCACATTCCGCTAATGTGCCAATGTTCCGCCAAAAAAATGACTTTTTAAAAAAAAAAAAATATCTTGAGATGTCACAGTATTGCTAAACCAGAAAGACTATCATGAGAAAATTTTGTCACTACTTAGTGATGAAAATACTTATGAGCCCCTGAAACGAGACCCAGGAAGTGGCTACAGGAAGAGGGTGATAGACTGTCTGAAGCAGTTCGAACAAGACAAGGCTATTGACCGGACCTCATACCACAGGCTATACCCAGGGGAGTCTACACCAAGTCTGTATGGTTTACCGAAAATACATAAACAGGGTGCACCTTTAAGACCGATTGTCTGCATGATCAACTCTGTCACCTATAACATCTCCAAGTTTCTGGCTTCGATCCTCAACCCGCTGGGGGGCAGCTCTGAACACCACATCCAGAACACCCTGGATTTTGTTGAGAAGGTGAGAGATGTCATTATGGAGGCAGATG
>VUQG01038805.1:0-18089 GCA_015106755.1 Etia nguti
GTATAAATACACAAACAATACACATATGCTTTCCAATGTGTAATTTAAGTGATCTAGGTAGCTCTGTTTTGGAAGTTCAGTTAACGCTAGAAATGTTTTTTGGAGTTTGTACGTGCTTTGGAGTTTGTACGTGCTTTGGAGTTTGTACGTGCTTTGGAGTTTGTACATGCTTTTTGGAGTTTGTACGTGCTTTGTCCCTAGGTGCCACCGTATATATTTATATATAAACATATATAAATAAAACCACTTTTTTTTTACATTAGTAATTCCTTTTGTGCATAATTTTATATTGTTGTTAATAATTAATTAATTAATTAATTAAACCTGAAAAGCCGGTTGGGAGCCGAAAGAGCCGGCTCTTTTTAGTGAACCGAGCCGAAAGTGCCGGTTCTCCAAAATGAGCCGGAAATCCCATCACTAACCTGAAGCAGACGGAGTTTTGGACCCAGATTACTCCGCGAGGCTCCTGACTATGGTAGCCATAATGCTCCCACAATCCATCAAGCGGTGCGGCTTCGTAGCTTACCAAAGTCGTACTAAAACATTTTTGAGCCCCGTGTACCACATAAAATCGGTTCGAGGTCAGTAAGCACAACCAGAATTCATACATAAGGCGCACCGGATTATAAGGCGCGCTGTCGATTTTTGAGAAAATTAAAGGATTTTAAGTGCGCCTTATAGTGTGGAAAATACGTTACACAGAAGAAAAGAATATATTGCGATATATATTGTTACCGCACATGCTTCAGATTATACCCCGATATGGATTTTAGGCATATCGCCCAGCCCTAGTTTCAGGTTTTGAGAGTTTCTCTGACGGTGTCTCGTTCTGTAAGATAAAGACGGTTGTGTTCTCTGTTGGTCTGATCATCATGGTGTCTGCAGTCATCAGTCTTCACCTCATAGAGAAACTTCAGAAGCAAAACTCAAGGGAAAAAAAGGAAGCACATCTATGCATAAAACTGTTCATGTACCTTTACATGAACCCCACGGGGCATGTATGATTAGCTGTCAATGAAGTCCACCAATGCCTTAATTCATGAATAGAACTGCTTTTTGCTGACGTTAAAAATGCTTTTTAGGATTTCATCCTAGGAAAAAAGTGTTTGGGAGGCTAAGCAGGTTTTTGACTTTTAAATGTTTGGTATATATCACTCTTGATTGTAGACATTTCTCCTGTTTGCCATTTATTCCTGCTGTCTACTGTTTATATTTTATTCCAGCACAGTTGGTGTGCAGCACCTTTAATTTAGTTGTATATGTACAATGGCAATAAAGCGCTATTCTATTCTATTCTATTCTATTCTATTCACCAGCAGAGGGCAGTGGATGACCTGTGTTTTTGTGTTATTTTAATGTTTGTTGATCTTGTGGGACCAGCACCCCAATACAGGAAGGCTGGATCGGCTCTGTGTTTTAAAAAAAATCCTCATCTCTGATCCTATGGGTCTTACCCAGTAAGCAATGCAAAGCTGAAATAGAGCATGATTGGTGAGTCCAGTTCAAACTAGCACTCTCTCGGTTGTCTACACCACCTACTTTGGTAAAAATCTGAGCCTGAGTAGCCTTGCATTCCCGTTATCTATCAGCCGCACCTATTATGGCAGCTCCTCTCTAGATCAGTGCATTTGTCATATGACTGGGTTTAGTTTAGTGGCCTAAAAAGTAGGCCCCAGGGTCTGTTAATTTTCAAGGGCTGGACTAACCTGTAAGAGCTATTTACAATAAAATGGATTAATACTCACATTTCTACCTTTACTGTTTTACAAAGGGAAGACTTAAGTTGCAGGATATTTTATTAAAGCAATTCAAAAGGGGCAAAACAAAAGCAACATTCAGAGAAATCTAAAAAGCTGGACACAGAACTAAAAGAAATTTGCTATTACTGAAATTAAAGTGAGCAAAAAATGGTATCCAAAAAGCTCACAAAAATGAATTTTGTTTTGTTTACTTTTCATGCACATATGCATTCAAAACTTTTTATTGGCAAAGGTTTAACTTTATTTTCAGACTTTATCAACATATTTAAATAAGTGTAAAAAGGGTAAAGAAGGGGACGTAGATTCATGTGTTCACTTTCACAATGACGAATGTGCGGTTTCAATAGGACAAAAGTGACAGTGCTCCAGATTTAACACTGTGCTGCTGTTGTTGGTGTAAAACATTTCATGTTGTACATTGGAACTATGAAGGATAGAGACTGTGCATTGAATTCCTTTTTTTCATGCTGGCACTGTTGTTGCCAGGTAAGAAATTTTATGTCTAAATAACCAGAAAGCAGTTTAGGATTAAAAAAAAATCAGAAATTGCTTTTAAAAATATCACTTTAAGTGATAATTGTGATAATTGTGATATTAGTGTGGATGGATTTGAGTCATTTCTTCTGCACAAATTTACAAAATGATTAATAATGACTGAAAATATATTTCAGTGATATTCTATTATGTGACTTCTCTTCTTTCCAGGGTGCAGTGCAGTGACTTTTGTGTTTGTACAGACGGGAAAGGATGTACTTCTTGATGTGAAGGAAGATGAAATTCCAAAATATTTGTTTATTTTTCAATGGACATTTAAGGTTGGCAATATTTTAATAACATTTTCACTTGGTAGAGAACCAGTCATCACTGATGAATACTCTGGAAGGGTTGAGTTTTCTGTGAGAAATCACTCTGTGAAACTGAAGAATCTTCAAGAGGCGGACAGTGGAGTTTATACTGCACAAGTGATAGAAGATACAGTAATATTAACTGAATACAACATCATGGTTCAAGGTAAGTATTGCAACTTGTCAGACATTGATGGAGAGTAACCACTGACGTGTATTTTACTTTAAACACCTCCTCCCCCCTCAGATCCAGTGTCACTGGTTGACCTGACTGTCAATTCTGTGTCCAGCAGCTCAGACTCATGTAACCTCACTGTGACCTGCAGCACAAAGCACGCTCACATCAGCAGCATTTTTACATGTGACACCACAACCTGCTATCAGGAAGGAGGAGAGCAATCAGAGGTTACAACCTCAGGTGCTTCTCTCCATGTTTACCTGTCAAATCTAGCAGTCATCTGTGACCATAGCAACCAGGTCAGCTGGACCAGAGACATGAAGAACATTGAACATATTTACATACTACTGGCTGGTAAGACTGAAAGAGAAAGTGTTGATGATGATCATTTTCAATATTACACAACATTTTTTTCTTTAAATAACACTTTTATTTGTTTAAAGAAATAAATTATTGACATGACATTCTCACACCAAAGAGTGAAATATAACTTCACAGAAAGAGAATTAATATTTTGCTGGATGCGGTTTTATTGTTTTTGACTACTAGTTTCTCAGTTAATGGAGAAAAAAATCAACTTAAGAGTAAAACAAGCAAATTAAATTATTTGTATACCTGCTTTGCACATTGTCGGTCTATAAAACTTAGACAAATCAACCATTACTTCTCAAATTACGTTAGAGAAATTAATCATTCTTTACATTTGATTGACTCACGGTTGTATCTGTTTTGGGGTTTAAAAAAAAAAACTTTTCTGTTTGTTTGTTTTACCTTTTCTTTGTGTTGCAGGTTCTGGGTGTCTCTCTGATGGTATCTCCGTCTGTGTGGTAAAAACTGCAGTTTTCTCTGTGGGTCTGATCATCATGGTGTTTGCTGTCATCAGTGTCCACATCATAGAGAAATTTAAGAAGAAAAAATAAATACTGCATCAATTACACTGTACATATAGTTTCTTTGTCATTTTTTGTATGTGCTGTATAAAAGCCATATATACATATATATGCTCTGAGTGTTGTTCATATCATTTGTTACAAAGAGACCATGAATATGATTTAGACATTTTGAAAACAAGACTTTTTAAGTGTTTTATGAGAAAGGCAGTACACAGTTTTACAGACTAGAATTTACTTATATTCACTCATCACTTGTTAATTTTATACTAAATGTAACAATAATTAAAGTGCATACATAGTACATATAGACATGGTCACGTCAAAATGGGTGAGATAAGACATCCGTGATAAAAGTGCTCTTATTTTTCTTGCTGAATAAGTTATAAACAATAAAGGCTATGTATCACTTTGTAAAGAAAATTGTGTTTTAAAAGCTTTTTATTAAATACAAGAACAAAAGCAGTGTTTCTGATTTCTTTTCCACAATTTAGTATTAACAGCTCTGAACCCTGAACTCCGTGTTTCTTCAATGTGACCAGAAGAGGGCAGTGAGTGACTTGTGATGTGGGCTACATGAAGACCTTACGTTTAGAAATCCAGCTAGAACTAAATCCAGAATTTTACATTATCAATGAAAAACCCACAGACATCTGATATTTCATTAAGTTAATTCCTGAATCCTGATTACCAAATTACCTCTTCTGCTTAGGCCTGATTGAACTCTGTCTTTAAAAACTCCTGTAATCTCACTGTGGCCTGCAGTTCACGCGAGTTTCACATTAGCAGCACATTTAAAATGTGACCCCAAAATCTGCAGGAACAAATCAATAAAAGTTTGTTCCTGCAGGCTGATACTGGTCAGACTGAGTCATGGCTTCTGTTTTGCCATCTCTTTCTGCTCAAAGGCAGTGTTCCTGTGAAACCATGGTTATCTCAGAGATAAAACTAGCACGGCTCAAAGATTCTCATTTGCACTGTTGGTCTGTGTAGAGGAACAACGCAGTGGTGAGGAGGGGCTGACCCTGTTCTGTTGTCAGTGGTATAAAACACTTCCACATTGTTGCAGTTCAGAGAAACCTCGAGACTCTAGAATGTTTTTCTTTGTGATTCTTGTGTTGCTGTCCTGCACTGAGGCTGAAGGTAGGAAAAAAATGTCTAAATATTAGCACACATACAGTAGCAGTATATAGCAACTGCTTCCTTAATTTAACAGAGAAAGATGAAAAGTGCAAATGTTTTCTTTTATAATAGTGTTCACTACAGAAGGTATCTGTTATTTTATTACAGCGGGTAAAAGGCTTGATTATTGTCTCGAAGTACATCACAGTTTATTCAGAGCTGTGTCTTTGACAGCCTGAAAAAGGTTTGACAAGTTAGTTCATCTAAAAATAGTCACTTCCTCTTTCTTGCAATGACTCAGTTTCATCTGCTAGAAGGTTTCCTGGTTCTGAGCGGGGAGGAAGAAAACACTGTAGAAGAAATTTCTTCAGACAATGTTTTTCAAAATAGCTCTCTGTCCTTAAAGATGTTTTAGTTATTGAATTAATAAAAGAGAAGTAGTGTAAGTTGAGAATTATTAAGTACTATTCTGTTATATGAGTTATATGTTTGCTATGTCAAGCAAAGTTTATAAGATTCAGAAATTTAATAAAGATTTGATGCTGTATTGGTATGTATTACTTCTTTGTTTGAGCAGAAAAGAAGGGACTTATTGCTGATATTACAGAATTCCATGGCATTGATGAACATACTGTTGTTTAGATATTGATTTAATTTTTTTTAAAGTTATATTTATTTGAATAGTTCAACAGTACATTACAGTTCAAGGCTGATTTCAGGCACAGATGAGGAGTAACTCCTAACACCTTTTCATACTTTGACCT
Source organism: Etia nguti (assembly GCA_015106755.1). NCBI lineage: Eukaryota > Metazoa > Chordata > Actinopteri > Cichliformes > Cichlidae > Etia > Etia nguti. The sequence goes on from VUQG01038805.1 coordinate 5,560, forward strand.
CTTAACAACACAAAACTTTGTAAAATCTTACTCTGCTATAAAAGAAGTGTCAGAGCTGCCTTATAATTAACTGTAAAACAGCTAATTGCCCATTAATTTCTAATCATAATAAAAAAAACAAAAAACATAATTAAATCAAATAATGTGTGAGTACATGATTTTTATGTCTTCTTTTTGTTAGGCCTTTATAGGGTCTGAAAATGTGTTTGTACTTCATGGAACAGACTTACATGTGGACATAAAAAAATCTGTTGTAGTAGACAAAAAGAAACTTTATTTACTACGACTAACAATTTTGGTAAAAACAATTTTTATCAAGAGGTGGAACACATCTGCAGTGCTGGAAGTGCCTATCTCACCACCAACCTCTCTCCCCCCCAAAGATAAGAAAAAAATCAGCATTGGCCTAGAGTGAGTTCATTAAATAAGTAGAATTGATGTGATTTGATTATACATTTATTTTGGCTTTTGCTTTGCTCCTGCAAAGCTGCTGTAATAATCTGCAATTCAAGTCTAAAATGTGGATATTCTTTTTTTTTAACCCTTTGCGAAACAATAAAGGCATAGATATGAGTATTAATCAATATTAGTCCAAATAGCATCAAGTGCTGCAGAATGAAAAAAAGAACAGTTCTACACTAGCTTATGCTTTCTACCTCTTTGAAAGTTTTTGAAATTTGGGTATTGGTATTCCTCAAACCTTTTTAAATGTACGTGGCAAGACTGTTACTGCTTCAGATTTTCACACTACAGTAGTGGAATTGTTGCTAAAGGGTAAAGTGACCTTGAAGTACCAGAGCAAGTCTAATGAAACACAGAAGGTGTATGTTTCAAGAACGTAATCAGTCACCCAATAGGTATTGGGCTTTTTCACACATTCATTTGCTAAGAAAGCTTGTTTATGTTTGTTATCGAGTTGAAGTCAGGGTAATTAATGACTGAGGGACAGCTTCCTAAGAAAATAAGCCCAGACCTCCCACGTCTAGCTCATCTGAGGGAACATCTTGGTATTCCAAGGCCAGCAGACAGATGGAATCTCTCTACTAGGGCTGCAACTAATGATTATTTGGATTTTCAACTAATCTGCCTGATTTTTCTTCAGTTAGTCAACGATTATTTCAATAACTCTTATCTCCGCTTCCTGTGGGCAAACTTCCTGTTTTAGGCTTAAGTACCTAACCTGTTCAAGTCTGCCCACCTATGAATATCAACCTGTTGTCTCATCCCACAGCAAATTCAAATAATGACCAGGAAACATATGAATTTGAAAATAATCAAATGTAATTTTAACATTACCGTCAGGCTAAAAATGAAATATATCAAAAATATTAGGTAATACACATTAAAACGCTAGGAGTATTTAAACAAAAAAAGAAATGTGGAAATAGCAAACTAAAAATGGCTAAAATAAATAAAAAAGATTTTATTTTCCAGTCCAAAATAACACGTTTACAAAATTTACAGATGATTACGTTTATGAATTTATGATTGCAGTGGACATGTTCTGGAGTGAGGCTTGATCTTATCTAAGATGGTTTTCTTAGCTGCTGACCATGTTAAAGATGCTCTCTGTCGTGACTTCAGCCATTTGAGAGGTGCAAGAGCCTCTTTACTGGACAAACTCACCTATACGCCTGTGCTTAAAACAGAACAAAAAAGAATTACAAAAGACCGTTACCAATCACAAATATGGTTGTATATCATAGTATCTCAGGTGGTGTAGTGCTCAATGCCAATTAAACTGACTTACACAACTCCAGGCTGCCGGTGCTTTTTAGTGCTTGTGCACTGCAGTAATGCTGTCGTGGCAGTAAAGCTCCGCTTTGCACAGTCTGCATTTAACTTTGTTTGTTTTCTGTGAAATGCTTTCATATATTTTAAAATCCCCACTATAATTTTCTTCCGTCCTCCTGTTTTGCCGTTTGCGATATGTTCTTCCTCGTTAGTATTGAGTGCAGTTTTGGCAGACGATATAGGCGATACTGACCCCTTAGCTTCCTTTAATGTATTGCAGTTAGAAAAACACATTTATTACTTGGTTTTAGAATATGACGCGTTTTTATAGTCGACGTCGTCGATTATGGAGACGAATCGTTGCAGCCCTGCTCTCTTCCCCTGGGCCTGGGCATCCCCAAAACACCCTGACACAGGGCTTTCTAGTCAAATGCCACCTCTGCTTCCTCTAGGAAAGGTATGTCAGCGGGATCCTCAAAGTAATCCTTCCACCGCCCGATGTTGGCAGCACCCCATCCACACTATGCACCACCAAAGTAACACTTTCCCCTCTGACAGTTTCCAGAATCACTTTGAGGCTGATGAAAATCCTTTTATTCCATTTCCTCACCAACTCAACTACAACATCAGGTGTTTAAAAATAGTAATTCTGGGTAGTCTATAGGTCAATAGTACATCTGATGTAAAATATAAGCACTCAATACAGTTTTTTCTTTAACCTATTCTCAAGTTTAAAGTTCATACACTAAATTCTTCCATAGTACAGGACACACTTTACTACTACACTTCTTTTTAAATTATTTTTAAGGCAATCTGTTTGCATTCTTATTCAAAGTAATATTTGAATAAGAATGCATTTAAAATTTACATCAGAAGATATCACTTCTGCTTTAACCTTTCCTGCTTTAGCGACTCGGCTTTTTCTGGCTTTGCTGTGAAACTGTAGTCAGCTCAGAGCTAAATTACAAAACCCACTATTAATGTTTATCTTGCATTCAAATAAACCTGATAATGCAAGAAGGGTTTAAGGGAAAATAACAATGGTTTCAGTTCTTTTCAAGAATTGTTAACCGGTGCCAAAGGGCTCTGAGAGGAAATTAGAGAGTAGATGTTTTTGTGTTTGTTTTTGCGCTGACAGTCTGTGACAAGGAAACAAAGTTGTGAAAAGAGGTGGGCCCTGTGGTTCCATCATTGCTGTAAGCAGCTTTGATGGTGTTGCATTAAGCTTAAGACTATACAATGTTTTTCTTGGTGGTACTGGCGCTGTTGTTCTCCACTGAGGCACAAGGTATGAAAAGAGATTTGCCTGATCATTTACACAAAAAGCAATGAGACATGTTTTGTTGCTGGTGTGTTATTTTCTGTTACGTTTTGTTTTATTGTGATCAGCAAACTGAACACCAGGAACAATAGCGGCAAACAGGATAAAAGCAAACCTTTTGTTTTTTTGTAGTTGTTATTTTTTGATTAGTAATGAATGTGTGGGTGTGCTTCTTTTGGAGCCTGAAGATGTCTTGTCAAAGTAGTTAATGGACGTAAAGATTCTTACCTGTTACTGCCAAAACTAACTCCAAAGTAGTGTGCTATGAAGCAAGATTAATAGGTCAGTGAGGTAACCCAGAATTTTCAGTTTGAAAAGGTGGTTGTCTTTGTTCCTGGATATGTTCACTATGGTCACCTGCTCTCGAGCTCGTTATGTTCTAAGTTTTAGTTTGAAATCCTGGGGAACTGCTGTGTTTTCACTCATTCTAAAAATGTAATTTTCTCTATTCTCCTAGTTTGAGGTAATATAGATTATAGATTATCTACTGGAGTACGTTTTATTCATGAAACCTCGAGAAACATATCCTGTTAGCGCCACAAAAACAAGCCCTACTATAGTTACCATAGCACAAACTAAATTAATTTATATTAATTTGGTCATAATGAAAATATACTGTATGGCTCTGTCATTTTACACCGTTGGAGCTGTAACCAATATAGCACAGATTATAAAATTGCTCAGCAGGAATAAGAATATTCAAACAGTAAATTCAATTCATTTTAATCGGTCCAGAAACAAAAGTGATTTAAACACCTCTCATTAGGCTATGGGACAGATCAATGGATCAATGTTTAAGTTTCAGAACTCTAAGGTTCTGGTGTCACATCAAAGATAAATGGTATCACTACATGTGGTAGAATATATTAACTAATATAATATTACTAATAATAACTCATGAATTCTCAAGACTCTCAAATCACAAAGCAGCATTTTTAAAATTGACAGAATGTAGTTGATAGAAAGATGTTTATATTCTGACACATCACAAAATTTAAATATCATTAAAAAGTCATTTTTTTCATGGTTTCATTCAAAAAGGTAAACTTTTGTGTATTCTCAATTCATTGTGCATGCAATATTTCAAGCCTTTGTTTTCATTTTGATTATGGGTTATATCTCATAAAAGTAAGGAATCACAGGTGGACATGACATGATTCTGACATCACATTTTTGTTTTTCTGTTCTTTTAGGCCTCCAAAACGTGTTCCTCCTTCATGGAAGTCAATTACACCTAGATGTAAAGAAATCTGTTGTACTTGACAAAAAAACAGATTTTTTTCTGGAGATTTAATAACACTGACTATGTTGGTAAAATCAGTTATACAAAAGATGCAATACTGTTTGACAGTTATGAAGGAAGGGCTGAGTTGTTTGGACAAAATTACTCTTTGCTATTAAAAAATGTACAACACAGCGACAGTGGAAGTTATACTGCAGTTGTGGTTGGAGGACAAGAGCAAAGGGTAGCTGAATACAAGGTCATAGTCCAAGGTATGTTTCTCTTGCCAGTATAATTTTTAAATATTTATACATCATAAACATCCATTCCCATTTTTTTTTTATTCTCCAGATCCAGTATCTCGTGCTGACCTGACAGTGGACCATCTTTCCAGCAGCCCAGACTCCTGTAACCTCACTGTGACCTGCAGCACAGTGGACTTAAACATCAGCAGCACTTTTAGATGTGATGCCCAAAACTGCCAGCAAGTAGAAGAAAAGAGCTTAAACGCCTCAAAATATTTTTCCTCTCTGATTGTTTACTTGCAGCAAGACACCATCTTTTGTAATCATAGCAACAAAGTGAGCTGGAAAGCGAACAAGACGGGGATCAAGCCTTACTGTGAAAGAAAATCAGGTAAGATCATCAGTAAATTGTCCTCACCCACAGATATGTCACCAGATGTGTTGGACTAACAACTTACTTTTGATGAACAAAAAGATATCCCTTCTGGTTAGATTATTATTATTGAAGTCAAAACAAAAATTTAACTTCCCACAAAAATTGTTGTTGGTCTTAAGAGTAAAGTTTAGTATCTTATCTGTTTTCAAATCTGCTGTTGCACAAGCTCAGTCATTGAAACTTTGCTATACATTTCCAATGTTTGGAAATAAAAAGTCTGGTCAGTTACAAAGTTCACAAACTGCTATTCACATTTTTTAGAGAAATTAGTGGTTTAGAACTTGGGCTCTGTTGTTGTTTAACGTTTGGATTTACTGTTTTCATTTTGTGATAAATTTGCCTGTTTTCCTGTGTTGCAGGTTCAGATGGTATCTCCATCTGTGTGGTGAAGACAGTCGTGTTCTCTGTCAGTCTGATTATCATGGTGTTTGCTGTCATCAGTGTGCACCTCATGGAGAAGAAAAAGAAGCAAAAATAAACCTTTCTAATTGTACATAAAGCTCATTCTTATGTAGAAAACGTCTTTGATTGTTTGTTTGTTTTTTCACTTGTAGCAGCTTTGGTTAAAAAAATAAATGCCTGTTTCTTTATCTTATACAATGGGAAAAAAAAGTTGTGCATAAGAAATGTGACAATGCACTCAAGCCAGCATCCTACGGTACATTTAAAGATAAGAAAATATTCATGATTATTTATTAGTTAAACCCATCATGAAAATGTTTGAGGATTTGCTCCTGAGACAAATGTGTTTCTTAAGCCTCACCAGAAGAGGGCAGTGTGTTACTTTTGAGCTGGTCTGCCCACCTGTCCAACAATATTACCAAGTGATTAAAAAAAAAAAAACATGATCAAAAAGTGTTGTGTATACAGAAAATAATTTTTGTAAGTAAAAAGTACTGCAAATATTGGAGCACATTCAGAAAAATTATTTCGCATTTTTGAATAATTATTGGTTGTTTTCATCCGTTCAAGTAAAAAATCTTTACAGTAAAGCCTGAAACTTCACTGAAAAGCAAGGAGTTTCTCACATCTTATATAAGCCAATGTCATGTGCTCTTCAGCTAATTTATAGGTGTACATCATAAGTATAGTAAAACATGTATCTTGAACAATACAGAAACACTCATTTGTGACCAGAGCCTCCTCAGCTGAAAATTTCAACTTCACTGAACCTAAAGAGCATATGTTAGCCAAAGGACTAATTTTTGCCATTTCTCCACAATAGCCCATTGTATTTCCCATTGCAGATCTCATAACAACTACCCAAATAGCAATTTAGTGAAGAATTAATAAATTAACAAACTTGAAGCAGAGCAAATCAGGATGGTTTCAGCTACCCTCTCCAGTGCGAGAATTCCTCTGTCCAATTTCACAATACAAGAAAAGAAGTCCCTCACCAGAGCAAAGACCAAAACATTAACATATTACCAGCTGACGAGGGGAGGTGCACTGTTGTATTCAACTCAGCTGATTATCTCACCAAGATTACTACACTCCTCAGTGACAACAATACCTATGAAACCTTAAGGTGAGACCCCACAAGCAACAACTTGAAACAAACAAAGGACAGCAGTTTGCCTTTTGATCAGTATGTTAAATGAGTAGTAAAAGAGACTGTATGAATTTTGTGTGTCTGTGTGTACATGATCAGGGAAAGGACTGAGGCAGCGAACTCTGAACCACAACTTCATTGGGGTATACTGTAGTTCTTAACACCCACAAACTAAACCTTGTGTGAAATCTGATATATGCATTTAATATCATTTACTATTTATAACTTCACATTTACTTTATGAACTACAGTAATACTCTTTTGTTCATCTCCTTCTGTGGTAAGGAGTTAACATGTAGATGTAACAACCAATGGTATGATATACTGCATATACTGTTTCATACAGCATGCAGGCTGTGTTGCATTTACTTTTTACAATGTGTCTTTAAAGGAAGTTCAGTCAAGCAGAGACTTCCTATCTGCATAACGACACCTACACATCTCTCTGTCTGATGTTTCACTTTGTGCTTGCTGTTGTGCCTGTGCAGAGTGCAGTACAAATACTTGTTACTCCTCTAACAGTCATTATTGCACATGATTCTGCTTGACGTTATTACCATGATTTTACAAAAATATATCTGTGATAATTTATTGGGTCAAGGTTGCCCTCTCTCATAAGGAGTCAATAAATACCAGTGGCAGTTTTAACTTTGTCAATTAATCAGAGACTGCCAGAGGAGGGTTGCTGAGTAGGGTACTTTTCTTGAGGAGGCGGAGGAAACAGACATAAAGAGAGTGAAAGAAACTTAAAGGAAGGGATCAGCAACAGACTCTGTGTGTGTTTGCAGAAAAGGACGGTTCCATTTTTAGTTCTGATTCTTTAAAAATATCAAAAAGGCCATCAGGAAAAAGACTTGAAATGTTTATGAAAATATGAATTTCTAACTTCACAGCAGACAATGACAGAAATACTAAGATGTCCTTTAAATAAGCTGAGTTTTTCTTGTCTTTTTTTGGTACAAGTATATTCTTAGACAAGAGAAATAAAGAGAAACTCACACCTTATGAAAACAACTTACATCAGTATTGTAATATATCTCAGTTTGGCGGGTGAAAGACCAAACATGTAATTGCAATACATTTGACAATAAAAACATTATCTTGAAATGATGAACACACTATTTTTCACCACTAATCAGTTCCAAAATATTTGGTTTCAAAATATCCATCCATTCTCTTCTGCTTATCCTTTTCAGGGTCGCGGGGGGTGCTGGAGCCTATCCCAGCTGTCATAGGGTGAGAATTTTGTTTCAAAATATTCTTCCCGATAAATTAATTCAAATATTTCTTATAATTTGTTCTTGTAAAACCTCTTCAAAATCAAAACACGTTTTTTGTTAATGTCTACTTTACATTTGACTTTTACAAAAACATTTTAGTTATCTGGTACAGCATATAAATTAAAAAAAACAAAACATGAAGGCAATGAAAACCTGTTTTTCTGTCTTATATACTTTTAGCTTTGGGTGTATGTGTGTAATTCACTATGACCTGTGAGTACAAAGGCATTCAGGCTGAGTTGTAAAACAGGAAGAGATCTGATCTTTTGGACATGTCATCTTTATCAAGAAACCAAATGTACTGACTGGCAGTAGCATGTACTCATGAGGGTAAATATGGGGAAACTCCATTAGACATGTGACATGTGGTCAAAACCTATTTAGAATTTAGATGATACAATTCCAGGAGTACACGTCCAGGAAGTTTTGTCTGTTGCTGCTCGCTTTCCACAACAAACTTAAGGTGGCTGTTAACTAACAAAGTCTTCCTAATGAGACTGGATTTTAATTTAATGCAAGTTTAACTACAAATGTAAAACCTGAGATATTTTAATGCAAGAAAAATTTCATCTGTACGTTTTGGTTTTTATGTACGATAAAGAAATTTAAAAAATGTAAAAATCTTTCAGCACAACTCTTTGGGCTTAAACTGGAAGAATTAAACGTGTAAAATTGCATATAAGGTTCTGCTAGCTAAATTGATTTATATAACATATATATATAACAAAGTTTTAGTTAATTCACAATTTATTTTTTACTGAACCACAGGAGTTTTTATGGTAGATATTGAAAAAAACAGGAACTTCTGTCGTTCAATTTTATTTCTATTATAGAATTCATATTAATGTAGTACAAATGTAACAAAAGCTGTAATACTTGAGAAAATACATTTAAGAGTCCAAAATGTATGCCCTCCTTCACATTTTTAAAAGCCCCCAGTGGGCTGGATTGGAGTCTGATATTTGACACCTCTGGTTTAGATCTATAAAAAGAAAACTTGAAATTTATTAACTTTTAGTTTTCTTTATAGTCTGTAACACATGTAAATAGTAGCAATAATTACTGATAAAGATTAAATACACTGCATTATTCAGGAAGACTGCAAAAAAAGAAAAAGGGATTTAAGCATATAACCATATAAACAGAATAGTGAACTTCACAGTAAGCAATCAAGATCTAAAACACAAAAATATTTCTACAAAAAGGGATAATGTTTGAAAACATTAGGACATTTTCAGTTCATTTGTGCTTTAAATAGGTGATAAAGTTGATCCAACATGTCCTCTGTGCCAATATTTTAGAAAAAAAAAGAAGCAGAGTTCAAGTGTTCAGAGTTCATATGTGTTTAGTCTTGGGAATTTATACTACTGATGTTCTCCAGCTCTGTTTGTTGGGCAGTGACTCTGGGCTTGGTAGCTCTGGTAACCTGAGCATACACCGTCTCTGGCTGTGGATTTTTTTTGGACTTAGTGGATTCTGTTTTAGGGTGAAACTCCACGAGGGCATAAGTAGATGTTGGAGAAAGACTCAAGGCATCTCCTGGCACATTCTCATTTCGAGTTTGGCCTGGAGGGTGCTCCTAGAAACAAACCAAAAGTATTTTGTTAGAAAAACAAAAAAACTGGGTGGAGCAGTTAGTGAAGAAAGAAGATGGAGGTTGATTTTGGACAGACACATAAAACTAGTACATTAGCTCATATGTATATCTCATGTAGTAGACTAATTAAACCATTCTGAATTTATGTGAATTTAAAATAAAAATGATTTTGTTCAGAAGAATCACTTCTCAGCTGTTTAATTGCTAGAATAACACATTTTGTTTAGTTTTTCTCTTAAGAAAAAAAAAGTGTAGACTTACTTGAGCAGAGTCATACAGTTTATTTTCCTGGCTTCTTCTTTTACCTGCAAGCCAGTCACAGAAAATACAGATTTACTTACTACACACATTTTCCACGGGAACTTCTAAGTTCCTCATTGGAAATAACAATGACTCCAGATCAGTTCTTGTTAGCTACTGAGAACTAATACACCACTGTCCTGTTGTCATACAGTGAACTGATCAGTCTGTAAATAAATAAATAAAATCATCAATCTTTATTGGTCAATAGGAATTTCCTTTTTTTTTTAAGCAACTTTCATCCTTAGAAAATATATTTACTATTAGTGTTTGGTTGTATTCTAGATGCAACAGTCTGTCATGTATCTCTTCTATGCTGCTGGTGAAGAGATGAGGTTTAGAGGGTTTTCATGCATTATAATATTACTCGTAGTCATGAACAGCAAACTGGTTAAGGGCCTGTAATAACTGTGCAACCTTCCTTTTCACAGTTACGTCTCAAGTACATTAATGGAAGGCAGCAATTGACAATCACCAATAAATTATCTACAAATATTTAAACTATTTAATGCTATTTAAACAGGTAGGATTAGCAGTATTTTTTTTCTTGAGAGAACTGCAGATGCTGCATCAATAAACAGGACAGCTGTGTCTGCAGTTTTTTTGTTTTGTTTTGTTTTTTATGAGTAGTTTTAATTAATTACTGGTCAGAACTTGTTTCATGCAGTACTATCCAATCCAACTTTTACTGGAGCTCAGGCAGCTCCACAACACACAACAACTGGAAACCTGGTGAGATACCGATAATGTGATATTCAAAGCAAACACTTTGAACCTATCCCAGTTGTTATAGAGCAAAAGGTGCGGAATAATTTCTGCCACAAATTTGTGCAAAAAACAGAGTTTACTTCAAAGCTGCACTTCCCACAGTAATATGTGTATTTAAAAAATTGCAGCAACAAAAGTGGCAAAGTAATAATAGAAACCTTTTAACATATATACATTTTTTCCTTTCAGCCAAATTAAGATTTATTATCTGAAAGGGCTTAAATTCGACCCTACATTTCAGTCCAATTACATTTTAACCCTCCCGTGAATGTGTACTAATTATGTGTATTAATTGACTTATGGAACATTTCAAAGCAGTTGGGTATGTTTTAGTTCAAATGTAGCAGCATCTCAGTGCTTTATTTGTCATTTTTATCTCCTCCGTCCCATATTGTCTTACTGAGGGACACCTTTATTTTTTAGACCCATTTTTGCAGTGAAGATCCGGTGAAGATCCATGAAGCTTTGAGGACAATTCATTCATGAGAACGAATAACTCTTTTACTCAGTGTGATTGTTTTTAATGTACTCTTAATTTGATCTGTTATTGTATATTTTTTCACATGTTTGTACGAGATATTGTATTTGTTTTAAATGTTATATACATATGTGGTATGTGTATTTTGACTTTTGTTGCCATGATGCCAGGTCTCTCTTGAAAATGAGATTTTTAATCTCAATGAGATTTTTTTTACCTGGATAAATAAAGGACTAATAAAAAATAAAAAAAATGAAAATAATATAGACAGGACAATATGGATCCATAGATTTTAAACGTTACAGCTGAGTTCATTGCTAATCTTTGCTCATTTGTTCACACCTTGAAATTAGGGAAAATTTAAGAACCAACATGTCACCTAACTGAACACTTTTTGAAGATGTGAGGCAAATTAAACCAGACATTTTGAATGAAAATTACACTTTTAAAATGTCTTAGAAAGCAGATCCATACTGTTTGTCTTGATGCATGCTCAATCATCCTAGTAAGTAAATCCCAAAAGGTTGATTCTGTGTCAGTGTCCTGCAACTTTTCCATGTGTCCCTGCTGCAACACACCTGAATATAATTAGTAGGTCATTAGCAAGAGTATAGAACTTTACTGCATGCTGATGTGGCAACCCCTAACCCTACTCAAGTAAATTAAAGTAAATTAAAAAAATAAAAAAAACTTTCCCTTTTTGAACTTGGTCTGGTTGTTGAACTGCATAAGCAGAGTCTCTCGCGGCGCATCATCGCTGCTGAGGTGGGAAGCAGTAAGACAGTCATTTGGAATTTCATAAATGATCCTATGGGTTATGGAACAAAAAAGTCAGGTGGAAGACCCAAATAAATTTCACCAGCACTGAGCCGGAGGATCCAGTTGGCTGTCCGTCGAGACACTGGACAATCCTCGACCCAAATTAAGGCCGTTACTGGTGCCGACTGCAGCCTCATAACAATCAGACTGAGACTGAAGGCCCTCAAAAACAAAAGACGTCTTTAAAGGCCTCGTCTCCTTGAACGCCACAGAACTGACCATTTGGACTTTGCAAGAGGGGACATTGAAAGGTGGAAGAAAGTTTTATTCTCTGATGAGAAAAAAATTTAACCTTGGTGGTCCTGATGGTTTCCAACATTACTCGACATGACAAGCAGAGCCCACCTTGTGTACTGTAGGACAACACTACAGTACACAATCCCCGCAGGACAAGGGACTTCTTCCAGGAGAATAACATCACTCTTTTGGAGTGCATGCATGTTCCTCTGATCTAAATCCAATTGAGAACCTTTGGGGATGGATGGCAAGGGAAGTTTACAAAAATGGACAACAGTTCCAGACAGCAGATGCTCATTGTGCGGCTGTCTTCACCACTTGGAGAAATGTTCCCACTCACCTCATGGAAATGCTTGCATCAAGCATGCTGCAACGAATTTTTGAAGTGATCAACAGTAACAGTGGAGCTACTCATTACTGAGTTCATGCTTGGAACTTTGTTTTCTTTTTTACAGGTTTTTTTTGGAGGTGTGGTCCTAAACTTTTGATCAGCTGTAAAACAGCCTGTTTCAGTTTAAGCATTGTTTTCAATAAATTGCAT
>VUQG01038811.1:0-13069 GCA_015106755.1 Etia nguti
AGGGTCCCCACGGGAATGGCAACATGCAGGTTATTTTTTTCATGTGAGTGTTTTTAATATATCAAGTGATTTTCATCTTCACAAAAAAATTACATGATTTTAGCAATTAAAAGCAATTTTCTAAACCATGTAGAAAAGGTGGATCCCACCAGGTAGTACAAACCCGTATGTGTGTGTGTGTGTCTGTGTGTGTGTGTGTGTGTGTGTTTGTGTGTGTGTGTGTGTGTGTCTGTCTGTCTGTGTTTGTGTGTGTAAAACAGTTTTTACGAGTGTAGCTGAGCTACGACTCATCACTGAGTCGTAGCTCAGCTTCAATCATCCTGCCAGCTGAGATCATTCAGCACCACCCTCCTCCTCCTCCTCCTCCTCCTCCTCCTCCCAGTCCCAGATGCAAATGCTGTGGTTTTAATGGGGATGTTTGGGGGGGTGCCGATGAGGCATGTGGGGGTAAACAGACGGCACACGTCGGCCCTCCACCTCCTGTTCTGTCAATAAGAGTCTGATGAAAGCTATCAGCAGCTGATCACTGTGTGTGTGTGTGTGAGGATGTGTGAAGTGTAAACAAGTGGCACACTTACACCTCGTCCACCAATCAAACGTGGCCTGTTCAGCACTGAGGATGTGATGAGGAACATTCAGCACTGAACATCATTTATTTGTAGATTTATGTCGAATATTTGAAATCAGCTTCAGAAAAAGCTTTAAAACTACAGGTGAGAGTGTAACTCCTGAGCGCGCTCAGACTTCACCCTGCAGGTTGAAGGCAGGTAAACCCGACAGCAGCTCAAACGTGACAGAAGGACGAGGGGGCCAAAGGTCAGGAATCTCAGAGGAGGAAGGAAAGTCCTCCTGGGGAACGTTTTAGGACCACATCACATGGATAACACTGACAGGCATGTGTGCAGGGCTAAATGTAAACCCCCAAAATGCCGTGGTAGCACAGATTCAAGCTGGCGGCAGGTTAACGCTGTCCTGACCTTTGACCTGTAGAACCTAAAAGCCCGCTCTGTGTCAGGAAGTCGTCCTTTTTGATTCAGGGCTTCCCTTTCTGCCTAGAAGAGACTTCAAATATGCAGCTGTCCAGGAGCCTGTTGGTGATGCTGAAGTTTCCTGTCGTAACATTTTAACCTGTGTGGATTTATTTTCACTACAAAACAAGAAGAATAAACAGTCGTGCATCACATCCTTCTGTTTGTTCTGATAAAGATCTGTGACATTCATGCATCCTGACTAAAAATGGCAGATTTCCAATGAGACTTTTGTACTGAGCCGCTAACACGAGCCTCGCTGGATGTGGCGTGAAGTTCATGTTTGTTGTGTTGTCAGTCGTGCACATCAGCAGGATGCTGTGGCGGGTTTATACATTTTTATTACTGGTTCTAGTTTAAACTTAACTTTACCAACTGTAAGCAAACACAGAAACGCTTGCAGAGCTTCACCGTCTCTGTGTTTGTCCTTTTCAGAGGTTTAACTTTTAACTCAGGGCTTTCTTCACTCTCAGGTCTTAGTTTTTAGTTTTAGTTCACTTAAACCAAAGTACGAGGTAAGCCCAGGCGTGGAAGATGTTTTTCTGTTTTTTTTCCCTGAAAACAGGAAGAGCCCACAGAAAGTCCCAAAGACCCCAAAACACTTAACAGAGATCCCCAAACACCAGCACAAACTCCCAGTGACCAACAGAAACCTATAAAAACTCCCAAAGACCCCAAAAGAGCCAGAGACCTCCAAAGAGTCGTCTTAGTCTTACTAGGATTTGGACGACTTATGCTCTAAGAACTGTGAGATTTTAAACAGCAGATGAAAAGAAATCCAGAAAATGTGCTAATAAAGAACAAAGTGACAGACAGACTTTACAGCTAAAACTACATAAACATGCTAACGTCTCATACACTCATAGAGAGAGGCCATCTTTGCAGCTAAAAGTAGCTAACATAATCATAGAAATCATATAAATATGCTAACTGTACAGCTAACGTAACTATTAACTACACTTATAAAAAGGGGCTAGCTACACTGCTATGCTGCACTGCTATTGTTATAGAGACATTCTAATTGACAAGCTGTGAGCTAAATGCTAATTTCATGGCTAAAGTCGTGCAAAAACAGCTGCTCACACCCTAAAACTAAAGAACTAGCTCAGCAGCTAAAGTTAAACAAAGATGCTAATCAGCTTTATATCAATTAAATGCTAGCTGCTGACAAAGAGAGAAATAGCAGAAGCTAAAATAAAGCTAAGTGTCGCTATTCATTTTCCCCTTTTAATTTGTATAAATAACAAACATCCAATTTAATGAACGGAAAGTTTAGCTATTGTTTAAAAAAGCCTACAGCAAAACTCATGCTAAAGCTAAACTTAGCTGCTTTTGTTCGTATAATTTAAATATAACATGTAATAAGTTATAATTTAATGCAGTGTAGAAGTTTAATCATTGTTATTTTTAGTTTAACAAATAAAAAAATCACGACACTGATTAAATCTCATTTATTTCAGTCATTTCTTTTCTTTCTTTTTTGGTGTCTTTTGAATCTTTTTGGGTTTAAAAGTGACTTTTTACTAATGTTGTTTTTGTGCAGTTAAACGTTTCATTTACATGTTTGGAGACATTAAAGAAATACGTACTTTTCAACTTTTAAATGTATTTTTTAATTCCAAACACCAAGATTTTACTCATATTTACACGCTTTATCACTCATCGTAAAATTGTGAAAGTATAAAAAAGATAAATAGAAACTTTTCACAGCAGACAGGTGAGTCTGTTTCAGTGCTGGAGGACCAGCGAGTCGAGGGGCAGAGAGTCACTGAAGCCCCCCAAGAGCAGAGGCTGGCTCTGGGCCTGCAGCTGCTGCAGCTGCGTCTCCTGGAGCTCCACCTGAGGACATGACGCCGTCTGCAGCTCAGCATAGAGCGGCGGCGAGCCAGTCTGAGGGTCGGGGAGCGGGCAGAAGTTAAAAGGAGTGGTCTGGGAGGAGGAGAAGAGAGGAGGCGGCGAGGTGTAGTAGGATGGAGAGGAGCTGCTGGTCTCCCACTGCGGCACCACAGCGCCGGGCGAATAAGATGACGTGTACCCCTGAGGAGCCGGAGGCGGGGAGGCATGCTCTGGTAACTTCATATAAGATAAAGAGGAGTGAGGAGGAGGAGCGAGGAAGAGGGAGTCCTGGAGGTGGCAGAGGAAGCTGCTGAGGTTTGACGCGGCGTCTGAGAGAGGAGGCGGCTCCGTGCCGTAACCGCGGCTGCAGTGCACGCTGGGAATTTTGGGGCTGGGATCTGAGGAGGACGGTGATGATGAGGAGGAGGTGGTGGGTGAGGAAGATTTCTTGTCAGTGGTCTCACAATCGTTCTTCCTCTTCCTCTTGCGGCGGAAGTTTCCGTTGTCGAACATTTTCTCACAGTTTGGGTCCAGAGTCCAGTAGTTCCCTTTACCTGCAGGGAGGAAGAGGAGGAGGAAGGTTATCAAACTTAAACCTGATAAGGAAGCGTCAGGTTTTTGTCAGACTTGTTGTTTTACATAAAAGCTGGATGGAGAAACTGAGTTTATACTGGAAACAAAGCACAAAAACATCTTCCCGTCTCTGACGAATCAGAGCCTCGAGCAGAGCTCAGGTGTGCTCGCCTCACCTGGATCGCTCTCGTCCCGAGGAACTTTCTGGAAGCAGTCGTTGAGCGACAGGTTGTGGCGGATGGAGTTCTGCCAGCCAGCCTTGCTGCGGCTGTAGAAGGGGAAGTTGTCCGAGACGTACTGGTAGATCTGGCCGAGGGTCAGCCGCTGCTCTGGAGCGCTCTTTATTGCCATGGCAATCAGGGCGGAGTAAGAGTATGGCGGACGGACCAAGTTCAGCATCTCCTCCTGGGAGAACCAGGGCATGCTCCTCTGGAGCCCATAGAGATGAGGGTGGAAGTCCCTGAAGGGCGGGGGCAGCCCCGATGTGCATCCTGCGGCGAAGGTCTGATCAGGGGTGGAGGCGAAGCTGCGGTTGTGGGCCGGCTGGAGCCACGCCGACGGGCTGGACGCAGGTGGAGACAGAGGGCTGTAGAGGCTGAAGTCAGACGGGTCGAGGCCCAGAGACGGGAGCTCCAGCTGGGGCGACGAGCGCCTGCAGACGGGGGGGGGCGGGCCGCGCTCGGGCACAAAGGACGCCATGCTGCTGCTTCTTCCAGTCTGCCTGCACCTGTCTGCTCTATACACCTGCTGCTCACCTGAGACACTTATACCCTGCTGCCCCGCCCCCTGTACGAGCTGATTGGCTGCTGGGGGATGAGAGCGAGGAGAGGGCTGATTTGAATAAGACCAGGCTGAATTGTTGCCCCGGGGCAGATCAGGAGGATCGAATGCTGACAAACGACTCAGTAAGCCAGATGTTAGCTCCGATCCTGCGAGAGGGGAACAAACGCAGCTCTGATCTCACAGATTTGATCTCTGCAGATCTCATTTAAAACTTTAAATATTTAAGTTGTGCTGGTGCTTTCTTCAGCTTCATTTCAGACATTTTTAACTCTTAATTCTCAGATGAGCAGAAAATTCAACTATTTTCATGGTTTCAGTTCTTAAATCTGAGGCTTTTTCATACTGAATATTTTAGTTTGGAAGTCTGTTTTCTGTTGTTCAGAGCTGGACGTGTGAGGCTGTGGATGTGTGGATGAGGTTTAAAGCTCACTGAGAGCTTCTGCAAACACTGAAACAGAAATCTGTCCACTGATATTTGTTTATTGTTGTGTTTACGGTGATTTCCTGTGACCGTGACTTTCCCATTTCTGAAGCCATAAAATGCTGAAAGGGTCATCGTGTTCCTAAAGAACGTGTCTGTGATCCCTGCCCGTTCTCCTGGGCTCTGATTTGATGTTTCACAGACGACCTTCGGTCCTTCCAGAGCTTTTTGATGATCCTGCACACATAAACTCCATGATGGAGCTTTTATAAATATGTCAATAACATCATTTGTAACTGCAGCTGATCCCGGCCCGTCTGAGCGTCTTATCTCCTCACAGACCCTGAAACGTTTCTGCAGCTGCTGTTTGAGGCGTCGCCCGAGCCCTTTGTTCTGCAGACGTCCCCCAACACGCTGACAGTCAGCATGTCTGCAGTCCCGATCAAAATAACTCACATTCTCATGTAAATGCTTCAGCGCGCCTCTCAACGAGGGCTCGTTTTGGCTCTAACTGCTCAGCTGATCTGTGGCAGACGGCCCAACGATCACTGCGATCGTCTGTCAGCAGACACGGGTCCAGGATCTGAGCCTTCGGTCCAGCAGCTCCATCGTAAAGACCCGAGTGATGGAGCAACACGGAGGTCGTGGTCCCCATGCTGCAAAGCTCCCACACACAAGTAACTTTACTTTGTACTTATACTCAGTTACTTTACAGCCTGAAAGAGTTTGTTCAGAGTGAGCAGATGAATGAGGGCGACCCAGAGCCCACAGGTGTTTGTTCCATGTTTGTGTAATAACTGTCCTTATGGCTGTCATGTGACCATCCTCCTGTCACGGCCTGCAGTTCCTCCGACGTCCAGCAGAGGTAGCAGAGCTAAAATAAACCTGTTTACAGCCTGATGCACAAACTGGTTTCTATGGCAACTCTGTTTGATAACTCACCTGGTTAAACTGTATTAACCCTTTAAGACCTACCATAGAGCCAAGTCCACCAGAGCTTATCTTTATATTTTTAGATGCTGTGGTGCCGTTTTAGGAGCATTTCAAGTTGCTACACATCAACACAACCGTTATAGCCAAAATTTTAATAATATGTATGCATTAAGTCCATAGTAACTACATAAATTGCAAAAAAGTTCAATAAACTACAAAAAAATTGAAAATCGTTTTGGTTTTTTTACATATATTTCTAGTTAGAGAAATTTAAGAGGTTTATCCCTCAAAACTGTAAATACAAAAAAGTTTCCAACCACAGGAAATTTATTTTGAGTGTCTTCATAGTTTTATTTCTGAGATACACCAATTTTTATATACTGCAGGAAAAACGTTTCCTGGATTATAAATATTATAATGCAAATTTGCAAAAAAACCAGCATGTGCATCAAAATAAACTATTTCCAACAGTGCAGTTTGAGTTCCAAGCATCCCAGAAACTATGCAGAAAAGCATAAAGTCAAACATGACTTTTAAAAACACCAGTGTAGGCTTATAAGGCCCTGAAGGTAAAAAAAGAACCAACAACTGCATTTTCCGTGAAAATGACGTCACTTGCGGACATGCGATAGTTCGCGCTGACGTCTATTCCAGTGTAGGAAGTGTTATGAACAGCTGATCGGATCGGCAAAGCCTGTTTCTGGAATATTATGTTTTTGCTTTTTATGCATTTTTTGCAAAGCTATATGTGGAAGGAAACCGTGACCTAGGACAAGCTGAATGCATAGGATGTAAGTACTACAACTCCCGTTTCATATGCAAAATAAAATTATTGCGCTAGCTTAGGTGGTTGCAATTCTACCGGGCTTTGAAAATAGTTACGCAAAATGGAGCGTGCCCGCTCCGACCGGTCATAAAGGCTTAAGGCTTCATGTTTACATTATTAGGGGCGTGGCCTCTTTGACTGACAGGTGGATGATGACACAACTGTCACCTCTATCTACAGTGTACCCGCCCACCCCCACCTGAGTCGTGTGCAGGACATGATCACCGCAGAAGAGCTGATTCACTTTGCACGACTTCCTCCGTCAGCGTGGTGGAGGAGATCAGCACCATAATGAAGATCCTCCACCGATAAAAAGCTCATGGAAGCTGAGAGAGTGAGAAGAGAAAAGATGACTTCTAATGAAATATCCAAATATGGCGCCCAGACCAGAAAGAAAAAGGAGACAGAAAAAAGTCTATAGGAGGGATTTTAGCTGCTGATGGTGGAGCTGGTGTAGAAGCTGCTGTGGACTGTGGGTCCAGCGGGAGCTGCAGTGGGTCTGAGTCGCTGAGTGTTTCAGCCACGTGTCATATGGTGCGTGTCCTGACAGAAGCCCAAGGTGGCTACGTCTATCTTTTTTATACAGCTGATGTCTCCTGCACGCTGTGTGTGTGTGTGTGTGTGTGTGTGTGGAGGCAGTAATCTTCTCCAGGCGATGGTTTAGACAAAACAACAGGATTTGGACTATAACTGATTCCAGGGATTATGGCGTGGACGTGGCGGCGGGGCTCATGGGAAAAACGAGCACCTGTAACAGTCACAGTGATCCACATTAACGGTCGTTTTCACAGCGGCAGCACCAAAATCTGCCCACAGACCTCTCAGTGAGTAGATTTCATGTGATTAGCTTCTATTATCTCAACCTCATTCATATTTTTGCATTCACAGTTTTTACTGCAATGACCGAACACAGAAAACCAAAATCAGACCAAATGAAGCCGCCCGCTCTGCTGGAGGCTGACGGGAGAACAGCTCAGTTCACCGACTCAGTTTGGTTCAATAAATCATTCTAATGAGTCATATTTGAAAATGGTTACCTGCAGTGTGCTCATTGGCTAATAACTTGTCAGACCCGCCCCTCCTCGTACCGTGTGAACACACTCTTCACATAGCTATCAAAGCTGTGTGAAAAGTGTGTGTGTTTAATTTAAAAAATAATGATTTACATGAACAGAAGACTGAGTATGTTTTCCTTTACTCCATTTCTGTTGCACTGTCCTGTGCTGTGGGTCCAGGTCCTGTGACGATGTCACGTTTGAGCTTCCAACAAAGAGCTGCTCTTGTGCTAACACCAGGGTCTGCAGAGGAGCACGCAGCCTGAGTGTGGACCCTCCCTTTGTGACCTCATTGCACCGACTTCAGCAGGATAACAAAGCTCAGATCGCCTCAGGCTGGTTTCTCTGAAAATTCTCATCAGGGATGCAGCCCACACATCTGCAGCAGCTGGGATGATGTCATGATGATGTCATGATGATGTCATGTCAAAATGGAGCAAACGCTCTGAGGAATGTTTCCAGCAGCTTGTTGAGTCTGAAGCATGAACAATTAAAGCAGCTCTGAAGAAAGAAGGAGGTCTAAGCAGGTACTACAAAGGTCAGATGTTTGTACAGTCGTCCCCTGCTGGACATTACAAAGAATGCAGGTTTAAGGCATGTCAGCATTGGCTGCTTCCATCTTTTATCAGTATTTATCATCAGGTGATACAGAAGGTTGCAAAATATTAAAATGAAGATTTTGTGCTTTGTTAGAGAAACACGAGTGACATTTCATGATTGTTTTATTGAGGACAGCTGAGAGACAGACAGGTTAACAGTGAAGCACAGTTTATGTGGAGGGTGAGGAAGTACAGAGGATTGTACAGGAGGCTTCATTAAACTCATCTGATAGAAACAGTACAGTCGGCATAGTTTGAAAGTATTTTAAGTGAACGCTGTAGATTTGGCCCAGCGTCATCAAGTGTTGATAGAAATCCCAAAAGTGAAGCTAAAACTTTTAAGAACTCTTCTTAAAATTCAAAAGACCTTTTATTGTCACAAACCCGTAAAAACTCAGCATCAGCAAAAAACTGAGGAACACAAAAAGGCAAACAAACAACGAAAGCAACATGTGCAAAAATCCAACATTTTCCTCTGGCGCCACAGAACACAGCTTCCAGGAAACAGGAAGACGTTTAGCACAGCCGCTAGTGGCGTTTGAACATTCATCGTAAATCTAACCGTTTCCCTGTGCTGTAAAATTCAGCCGTACTGCTTTAATCCAAGTTTGATCTGGTTCAGTCCGGTCAGGACCAGTTCTGGCCGCCCATGTAGTATCCTGCCGGGTCTGAGAGCATGCACTGGTTTTGCTGGCTGGCGCTCCGGTTTTTGGCATCAATGAGCAGCAGAGGAGACTGGGAGTAATGGCTGATGATGTCACTGACTGATGGGAAAGACTGGACACACAAGACACAGTTAGATTTTACCGCTCTCTACAGGTCAAACAGAGTTATTACAGGTGTTTACAGTGATTACAGGTGATTATAATGCTGAAGATGGATGCTAACTTATGCCCTCTGAGTGTGTTTACTGATACTGTGAAGTGTACCCTTGGCATTCTCCCAACATCACGCCACATTATTTATATAAACAACCCCTCAAATTATATTGGATCAGATATGAAGCCTACAAAAGTCTGGATGCTCCTCAGTATTTTGTGTCAATATAAGAAACCCCAGCCACTGAACTCTGCCTGGAACTGTAGTCACTGGATCAAGTGGACTACGGTCAGTTTCAGGTATTTCCTTGATTTTATTACATTTTCATATTGACACATCTCTGTGATTATCCCTTATACTGTCACAGAGTCAGCGTAGGTCCTTCTGATTAATGACGGTGACACTGTGCTGAATTGTTGAGGATATCTGTAATTTTCTGTTCGAAAGTGCTGCTGTTAGCTGCTGTTAGCTGCTGTTAGCTGCTGTTACTAAAAAAAAAATTAAAGTAGATCTAACATGGGCAGACTCACACAGCAAATAAACTTTTGTCCTCCTCCCCTGTTGATCAGGGGGAAAGTAGTTTAAAAGTTTTAGGACTCTAGAGTCTAATGTTAGCTGAAATGACATTAGCTTATAACGTTAGTTGTCTCTTGTCAGCTGTCCAGAGATGGGAGGGTCGCATGTCTAAACTGCTGACCATAACTAACTGCAACAATATTGAGATTAAATATGTTCATGTAGGATGTTAGAACCCTACATTCAGTTCAGGATTGAGGCTCAAGGTGAGGAGAAGAGTGGTGCTGATGAAGATGATGAGAAAGAAAAAAGTCAAAAGAGAAAATGAAAATATTAATCTAAAATGTTAAAAGTTCTAATATTATTTGAAACAGATACTGTTATACAGTCTATCTGATGCTTGTCTCTGGTAATTTTTATTTTTTTTTATGTTCCTCTATCTGAAACAGGGAAGTAAATAAAAATAATTATCTGTCTGTCTCTGTTGATTGCAGCACCGTACAGCAGAATAAAGGAGTTGTGATGGGAAAAAAGTAGTGATAATTTCACGTATGTAGTTGGACGTGATCAATACCGCTTATCACGTCCAATATGGCGGACAGCTCTTGAGTGACCTGCACATGACGTCATGTGCAAAACCTCTATAGCTGATTATAGTGCCCTGAACAGCAGGAACATTGAAATCTGCTATGAACATAAATAAGAAACTCTGAAGTAAACAGACATGTTTGCTGTATGAATGTGAAGAATCCAGAATTTTACCTCCTGGACTTTGAGTCCGGTTCCCAGCACGAACTGCTGGTTCTGCTGCCTGATCTGGATGTTGTAGACTTTGTCCTGGTAGTAGACCATCAGGGTGAAGGGCTGGTTCGCCTGCTGCCGGGTGCTGTCCCTCACCAGGTACGCCCCATCCTTAATGAGACAGAAGATTGAAAGGCTAAGAAAAGCAAGTAATGTACTGAAAATGACGTTTACACCACAGTCTAAGCGTGCTGGGTATGTGACTGCTGCTCCACTGAGTCCTGTTAAACATACGTTAGAAGCCTGAAACTTTTATTTTGGCATTCTGTTTCTGGTACCTTGTAGACTCGTTTCAGACATCCTTCAGCCTGACCTCGGGTCACTTTACCCACATACCAGTGAGGGTCCAGCTCCTGCACACACACACACACACACACACACACACACACACACAGTAAGAAACCCTCTGATGGCAGGTCTGTGTGTGTTCCAACAAACACAAAGGAAACAGCACCACCTGCTGTTCACACTGAAGAACATCAGCCAAAACAGACTAAACTGGTCCTTTATTATTATTATTAGTAGTAGTAGTAGTATTGTTGTTGTTGTTGTTACTGCACACAAACAAAAATAAAAAGTTCATAGAATTAAATCAAATACAAACAAAAACATCTGTGCTGTTTCGTGTATTTTAAATTAAAAGCTCTTTGTCTGATAGAAGCCCTCATTTCTTGATGAGGCTTTTATTGTGAAACACTTCCTCTGTGTGCAGTACTGACTGTTTCTACTGCTGACTGTGGGTCAGTAACTCATACTGCTCCTGTTTAAAAGGTTCTGATCAGTATGGACCTCATGATGTTTATGCGACCCACAGTCCCCACATGTCACAAAGACAAGCGCGTGTGTATTTTAGTGTTACCTGTGTGGGTCCTCCTGCAGGTGGAGGAGGACGAACTGACTGTCTCCCCGACGGCATTGCTGCAAAAACCCAGTCATACTACCATCACTCGTGGGGACTTTACATTCATTTATCATGTCTATGTACAAAGACAATAAAGGGCTATTCTACTCTATTCTATTCTATGTCCTGAGAACTCAACCAAACCACGACCCAAACCAACCCACAGCGTAACTTCGAGCTAACCTTACATGACATTTTCACCCACTGTGTGCTGTGTTTTAGCCACAGACACAGAAACTGTGACTCTGATGGAGCCATAGTCAAATATTTTATTTAAAAGATCTAAAACTAGGAGGAGTCACCCCCTGCTGGACATCAGTGCACTTCCACGTTGGTTTTACTTTTAAAAAATAAATTTGTATAAATATGTGCTGTTATTCATAAATTGTATAATTCTAAAGTATGAATCATTAAAGCTGTTTCAGCTCTGGTCTGCTAGTCAAACAGAGCAGGCTCACAGAGACATTTTAAACCTTTTTACTGGTTCCAAATTGATTAATGGAACTTTATTGTGAAAGGAATTCAGACGTATTTACACTCTGAAAAAAGTGTATTTTACAAAATAATTAGTAAGTAATTTTTTTAAGTAATTTTCTTCTTACGAGGTGGCAGTTTGTGTGGCAGAGATCCAGTAGGCGGGATACCGAGAGGCACACTGTTAAAAACAATAAATAATAACTTTAACATGAAATATTCTCAATTTTTCACTTAAAATTAAACTTTAAAAGGTTTGTTTTAAATAATTAAAGTGTTTTTGTAAACCACCATAAACAGAAATCTGTCAGCTTATAAATGTGCTTCACAGTAATGGTTACTCACATACCTGTCTCCAGTGGGAGGGCCTGGGAATCCGGGCCGGGGAGGCATGCTTTTATTGTGAAGGGGGAAGGTGTTGCACTTTAGCACTGAAGGAGAAAAACATTCAGAACAGATTTAAACACAAATGTTTTGAACAGGTAACAAAGTTTATTTAAGAAATAAATCTGGAAAAAATGAATAAATCTCACCATCATCTGGCAGCTGCTGAGGAAAAGAAGAAAAACACAAGAATTTAATTTTTATTTCCAAATGTTACAAATCTCAGACGAGGACATCTTTAACCCTCTGGGGTCGACGGACGCACCGGCGCGTCAAAATCACATGACCAATTTAAGATGACACAGCAACAAGATGCAGCGACCCAGAGTCTCAATTTGAACTTAAGTCAGAAGTGTGGACTTCCACTACATACCAGTTTTTGAATTGTAAAACCAGAGTTATGATAAAAAAATACATGCGATGTTTTTTTTTTTTTAACAAAACAGTGGGCTTTACAGCGGGAAGAAACGGTAAAAATGGCGTTTTCTAAGGACAGCGCTAGCAAACACTCTCCGCTTGCGAGTGGAAAAAGAAAAAGAAAAAGAAAAAACACCCCTTCCCTATTGGTGTTAAAGTTTACCATGTCAGCCAATCAAAAAAATGATATGGCAACATGTGGCACTTGGTTGTTTAGGAAGAGGGGGCAGTTTTAGAAGTGACGCCCACGAGAGAAAGCGGGCGAGCGAAAGAAAGAGAGAGAGCGAGTTTTCATATGTGAGACATTAGTTATGTTTAGCGTGTTTGGAGGCCATAGTTAGTGTGTTGTGTAGTTATTGTTTTGTTTTGTGTGTCAGTTATACTGCTGAATGTCACATTTGCTCCAAAAAAGCCATCAAAGGCAGATTCCAGTGTAAACGCTGTCCCCACATGGAAAACAGGACTGATACACCTCCTGCTGTCAGACCCGCAGGGTTTAGGCCTGTGTTGTTCTCCTCTGTCTTATACTGAACACAAACTATTTTTAGGAGTGGCACAAATCATTTGTGTGCCTTCTTATTTGATGCAGCACACCTGATTGTTCTGTAAATAGATTTAAATGTTATATAAAAAACGCCTGAGACCTCGGCTGCATTTTTAGGTAAATAGTACC
The DNA here is from genome assembly GCA_015106755.1 of Etia nguti. Lineage (NCBI taxonomy): Eukaryota > Metazoa > Chordata > Actinopteri > Cichliformes > Cichlidae > Etia > Etia nguti. Next base: position 13,040 of record VUQG01038811.1, read on the forward strand.
ATATAACTTTGTTGTTTGCAAAACTTGTGC